>VXBL01000270.1:792034-807311 GCA_013400195.1 Aramus guarauna | reverse complement strand
TTTTTTTTTTTTTTTAATAAATATAACTTATTTTAAGCAGTGCTTTTCTTCAGGTATTCCTAATGGGAAATATTCCATTTTACTCCTTCAGAAAATTAAAGCTGTGAATATACAAATTCTGTCTGTATTATAGCACACTGCAGAACCCCTCAGTTTTGTGGCTATCCAGATTTCTTTAGTAATGACTTATGATGATTCTTGATTTTGAATTCATAGTTCTCTTGTTTATTCTTAGAAGAAAAATAGTGCACGAGTTATCAAAGTTGAGACTTCTTAATACCTTAGACCAGGAATTACAATGAATGGTAGCATATGGTATTTTTATTTTCTGTAAAGCTCTGCAAACTGTTTTTTGTAACTGGTGTTTTCCCAAATGACAACTCCCAATTGCTATACAAGATGGTAATGTTTAAAGTACGAAAGCAATGTCTTTCCAGCAGCTTGTAGATATTTTTAATGCTTTAGCCTAAATTAGGCTGAAAAAAAAGGAAGAGAATTAAAAGACAATGGTTAAAGTTAGGTTAATTTAGCTGACAGTGGTAACATATTTTACAGAATATCAGTCTATCTATTTGGGAGGTACAAGCATTGTGTCTGAGGCAACATTAAAGGTAATTCTATTCTGCCTGTTGCACATAATATGACCTATTTTCCTGGCTGTTGGCCAATTCTAATTCCACAGATGATGTGTTTCTCCAGTTTTTCACAGCACAACACATGCAATGTGTTGTGTGATGCGTGATGCAACATCACAGAAAACTGTGCAAGTTCCAAGCATTGTCTGAAAGGCTTTGGAGTAATGGTGGCTGTTGCTCAAGTTACACAATGTGTGTTCTTAGCAGTTCTTAGGTTTTCCTCTAGTGCAAAAAGAATGTTAGATACAAAGTACACTTTTGTTTATAACACTTAGAGCCTGGTGGGAACTGTTTGTTGAAGTCTGAGGTTTCATAGTTTACAGCCGGAGAGGACTATCAGCTCACCTGATGTGATTGCCCCTTGATCTCATGACAGATAACTTTGTCCAGAGACCTCTGACTGAGCCCAAGATTTAAATAAAGCATGTCTCTGGCAACTGGGGTTCCTGCAAACACAGGTAAAGAACAGAACAGCAATTGCCAGCAGTGTCTCAGATCAAGGATTAGCTGTTTCGGGGTATGTGCGGCTGAAGATGGGCATGCTGTGCAGGTTCAGAACGTTATGGTAGAAGACTGTAGATTTGTCTTGATGTTTAGTTGAAGAAAACCATTTTCTTATACTCTGAAGTCCCTGTTTTTTGTTGATGGAACCGTGATCATAAAACCATGGTCTGCTCAGATCTGAAATCTGACAAAACCAGAAGTTAGTGGAGGTATTCTGTCACTCTAAGGCAATGTAGTCAAATAGTTTGTCTTTCTTTCCTGTACTAGGATGAGAAAGCAAATGTAATAATGATAACTTCAGCAGCTTGTACCTAGCAGAGTACAGAGGAATTTCAGCTGATCTGCTTGTTCTGGTCTAGCAGTATCAGTGTAAAATCACAGCTGTTTACCAAGTTACTTGTTTATAAAAATCTACAGTAAGCTCTGCTACCTCCTCCTGCTGCTCCCTTTCTTGGAGGCTGCACCACTGGTGATCCACTGAAAGAGGCAGCTCCTTTTCCTTCTTTCCTCTGCCACAGCATCGTATTGTGTGTGTATTTGTGGAAGGGAAAGGCCAGTCACTTGTTGCTGCCTGGCCTTTTATATTTCATAATACTTTCACAATCTCTGTCTTTGCTACAAAGTTCTTTAATAATATTTGCAACTGAGCAGTCAAGCTGCTGGACCAATAATCTTTTGTTCTTACATGAATTATTATGCTTACTAATTACTTTCTTTCTGCAACAGAAATAATGAAAGTTTAGTTTAATGTCTTATTTGCTTAAAAACATCACAGAAACAAAAAATTGACTAGTCCTACCCACATAAGGAATGTGAACTTTTGAATTTAACCTCCTTTATTTTCTCCAAGAATAAAGATGACATGTAGTAAATCAAATTCCATGCCAAGGATGAAGTATTTGAACTCATTAATTCAATCTGGACCCACTCAACAGAATGTAAAATATGCTTGACCTACCTTGAATATATTTGCATTGTCCATGGTTGCAGTGTCTTCTATTAAATTGTTAGAGGATTTAGCAAAATAGTGAATTCTTCAGATTGCATTTATTTTTTTTAAGAATGGCAGCAAATAACTATCAAATAAAATTTACTGAAAACAACAATTACAAGCTGTGGTAGATGTGGAAGACTGTTTTAGTAATTTTGAGCAACTGTAAAACAATGTTAAAATACATAGACTTTAGTCAGTGTATTAGACTTGTATTAGATTAAATCTGATAGATTATGTCTCATCTTTCATGCACATATGTAGTTTAAAATATAACTATTTGGATAACGTTTTTTCAAAGAAATTTCAACCTAATAATTGCAAATTGCAAATGTGCAAATTGTGACAATTTCTTCAAATAGTCATTAAGCATATGGTCACTTACTTCATATAACACTTTTTTAGCTAGATGATTGGATAGTTTTCTTTCTTTAAGTAAAAAGATAATTGTTATCAGTGATTAGTAATGTATACCCAACAACCTTGGAACTCTCTGAATATGCTCCTAGGCAACTGGCTGTAGGTGGCCCTGCTTGACCAAGAAGGGTTGGACCAGATGACCTCCAGAGGTCCTTTCTAACCTCAACCATTCTGTGATTCTGTGATGACTAAAAAAAATAGAAAGATACATGAATACTGCCAACCAAAGAAATGTTCTTATTCTAATGATTAATCACAAATCCTTTTTCAAACTATTTTATGTCATAACTTGTACAAATGGCATTATAAAACCCACTTTTTTTTTCTAGGGCTTCCACATCAAATTTACTCAGTTTAACACTAAACAGGTATTAAATCTGTTAGTCCTGAAAATTCATTCTGGAATCTGCAAGTTGAAGAGGTTTTTGTGGCTAATAAGTTATTACCAGTAGAACTATGGGAACATTTCTTAGTGAATAATAATTCTGTAATTGACAATGTTGAACAAAAGTAACAGTGAATTTTGTTCAAATTCAGTGAATGGTTTCAGCAGGGGAAAAAAAGTTGAAAAGTCGAGTTATTTTGTTTCAACTTTTTAAAATGAAACACTTGAAATTTTGTTTCAAAGCAGTATTTTTCTCTGAAATCTGTCTATCTTTGTAAAATTAAGAGGTAATTAACCTTGAATGAAGGACTTTACATTTAATTTGAAGTTGAATTAAGACTTCTAGCTAAGAAAGTCTATGTTTTATTTCAAGTTTAGATTTAAATGGCCCCACGTGGTCTTTTTTAAGTTTGGCTACAAAATCATACTTTATGAATCCTATAACTTAAAGAGACTGAAAAGACAGGCCAAAAAAAAGCATATAAATTTTTTTTTCAGCATAACTACATGTTAAGTCATTCTTGATGGGGTTTAGTAGTCTGTCAGTTAGGACATAAGACTGTAGGCATTTTGAAACCTGGAAATATCACAGTGATCACCAAGAAATTTAAGAACTGTTTAATCATACATGTTTTAGTTTTCTGTCAATTATGTGAATATTTTTAATTTCCATTTTCTATGTCTCCATATGTTTTCACATTCAAATTTCAGATTTCTCTGATTTGAACGCTATTAAAATTGAGGTTTTGATCTTTTACTCCATATTCTATGGCATGGCCATGGCTTTATAGAATTCTGGTCACGACCAAGAAGCATCTTAACCAGTAAGTACAGACAGGAAACAGATGCTGTTCCAGTTCTGAAGCAGGCCTAATTTGTTTTATATTAGTGCCCATACACACGTTATTCATTACCTTCTGGCATAACACCAGGCTTCCTTTTTCAAGCCTGCTGTCATATGAGGCTTAAAACAATGGAATTATAGAAGCTGAACAGAGGAATGTTACTGTTACTTTGAAGGGAGAAGGAATCCAGTTTATGGATTATACTTTATTCTAAACTTGCAATTTAATACATTTGAGAGAATTTTCCACAATGGAATAGGCAGAATGAGATATAAAAACCTTTGCTGTACAGAAGTATCCCAAATTATGTTACTTTTAATGATGGACAGAATATTAACTTCATAAACTAAAATTAGTCCCTGTCTTCTATTTTGTGGTTTGGTTTTTGCGTTGGTTTTTTTTCCATTATGATTTACTATGCAAGTCATAATGTTCCCTGTGTTTCGCTATAAACTATACTATAAAATTTGACTGTTGTGCACAGTCACCAGCAGGTAGCAGGCTAGAATGCTTTGAAAACAATTTATTTAATATTTCCATTGTACAACTTATGTAATGAAATTACCCTAAACATTACTTTTCCCTATTGTGAGCACGTTTATAATGTAGAAGACAGACTGGGTTTTATTTTTCTTTTTTAATTCTAAAAATCTCTCTCTTAAACACACATAAAGGAATTCATAGCTTGAAATTAAAGGTATTAAAGCAGTATTCTAATTTTTAAATTGAAATTTGAAAAATTAGTAAAATCTAAGTTAGAATTTCCCACTCAGGTAGACATAACTGCTACTGCAAATTAAAATGTCTTGCAATTCTGATGTTATGAGTGACTGATTTTGTAGAATCATTGAATAACTTTTTTTGGAATTGCCTTAGATTAAAGGAAACTTCTTAGATTCAAGAAATTAGATATGTTAGAATTATATGTGCCCTTTGATGTTCATTGGATCTAGCAGGCATCTTTCTGTGAAGCAGCAAGACAAACATGGCTGAGGCACAAGCTGTTCAGTGACCTGAAACTGGCAGTAGAATTCTAGAGAGTAGTTCAACAGAACAACAGCACAGGTATCTGGAGAAAGAATCAGAAAAGCCAAGGATATTAAACAAAAAAAGCAAAGCAAACAAACAAAAAATGACAAAACAAAACTACAAAGAAACCTCAGCAAAACATCTTATGTTTCTAAGATGACAAAGACTTAAGAGTTAGGGCTAGAGTAAGAAAATAATAGGTTATACACTGATTTTCAAAGTAGCTAGTTTTGCTGAAATTCATCCAAGTGCATGGAAGATTTATGGCTATGGCAGCTGTCCATTATGGCTGCCAGTGATGATAGCCAGTAGTCTTGAGGAGTTGTGGAGAATGGCTGCGTAAGGCTGAAAACTGTTAGGTATGCCATCTTTCATTAAAAAGGGAAAAAGAGGAAGATGCAGAGATTTACGAACAAGTTGCCTTGCTTCAATTATCAACAAATAATTACAGAAGTATAAGGTCTTAATGACAGACACAATATATTTATCAATAGCAAATCATGTCAGATTCCCTTAGTTTATTCCTTGAAAAGGCAGAGACACTGTGGATAGGGAAGAAACGGTAGATGTGATATATATTTAACTTTCACACTATGTGAAATGACTTTTGAAATAATTAACAAGATATGGACAAAGATTAAATGATATGAGACTGTTGATGATTCATTGTCAGACCATGAAGATGTATCGGTGGGGGGCTAGACACATCCCAGTGTGTCTGGGGTGATATTCAGTAGTGTTGTGAGTCATTCAGATGATGAGAGTGGAGAGCACACTTAATAGTTTCTCATTCAGCATCAAGCTGGGAGGATCTGAAAGCATTTTGGAGGACAGGATTAGAATTAAATTATTTTTTGACAGACTGGAGAAATGGCCTGAATTAACCAGGAGTATTTATGTGTAATTCCTCTGATGTATTCAGCTTGAGTTAGTTTTTTGACTAGATGAGGAGAGTTCAGAATAGGTCAGCAGGAATGACCAGAGACCTCGAAAGCATGGTCTGTGAAGAAAGGTTGAAAACTCTGGATGGTCGGTCAGGGGAAGGGAGGTACAGGAGCCTTCAAATACGTAAAAGGCTGCTGCAAAGATGCAAGGATTGCTGTTTGCTGTGCATCTGGTGTAAATTTGCCTTCAAATACCACTTTTGATATGGTCTTAGAGAGAAGTCCATAGACTGAGACTACAGGCACCCTAAAGTGTATTAATTGAGCGTTAGGTTTGAGTGGTTTGAGCTCTGATGCTCTAGCATAGTTCTTTTGGATATAAAGATTTACTGCAGATATTTAATGAGGCACATAAGACAGTTATTTTTTGTGATCTATTCAGTAAGAGAGTCTTAGAACGCTGTGGGTTTTAAAAGAGTATTTCAGTACTCAGATGGTTCCATCCAAATAGCACCATGAGATGTTGTAAAGTTGTGTGGATTCAGATAACTTAAAATCTTGAAAACTTGATGGAGGATCTGGTCCAAAGATCACCACTCAAAATGTGTGCATTATTGTTACCATGGTATGAGTGTCTTATGTTTGTAGATATCACTAACAAACTTTTACTTAAGTGATGTGGATATTCCAGGGACTGCACTGTAATGTTAAAAGATGCTTTTAGGTGTGAAAAATCTGTTCTAATAACGATTAGCCTTTTTTAAGCATAGGTACTGGTCACTACAGTGTAGTTGTAGTGTGCTTCACCTTCCTAGTGAAAAAGTATTTCCTTTTCATCTGCTATGAATCTCCAAAGTTGCAACTCTAGGGCATTCCCCTTTGTTTTACCATGCAGCAAAACTGAGAAAAGTCTGATTCCATCACCTTTAAACTTCTGTTTACGTAGTTGCAGGTTGCTATTAAATTGTCCCTTAGCTTCCTCTTCTCAAGAGCAAACAAGGCCAGTTGCCTCAACCTCTCCTTGTGCATCAGTGCCCCAGGCCCCTAGAAAATTACAAAGCCATCTGCATGACCCTCTGCAGTTTCTGAATATCCTTTGAAACTGAGGCACCTCAAAACTGCACATTGTGTTCCAGGTATATATGGTTTCAGTCGACAAATATGGTTTCAGTTTTGCTTATTGTTGCAATACAGGTAATAATTAAAAGCATTAATCTAAAATCAACACCGAGTTTGTGAACAAAGCTGTTCTGTTATATGCAAACCCAAGGGGGGGGCGGGCAGGGGGGAGAAGAAAACTGCAAAGAAGTGAAAAAGCCTTCTGAAAGTGTTTCATAAAAAAGGTTCTTTATTTGGCTTGCCTGAAATCTTGAAAGATATTACATATGGACACACATGACTCCTGTGCAGATTGACTTAATTTAGGTCAATTTTGGCAGACCCCTAAAATAAAAAATTGGCAAGAGAGCTAATTTCAAACTCAAAGACGTAGATTGATGTCTTAAAGTAATTAGCAGCTATAGCCTTGTTGTTGGAGTCTGTAAGAAACTCAATAAAGCAAAATATTCTTATGAAGAAATTATACACCATGAGTTGACAACAGCTCTGCCATTGAAAGATCCTTCTTTCCTTTGCTTTAGAGTGCGTCCACAAAATAAATTGTGTACTACAGCTCCAAGAGGGGCTGAGTAGAACCAGTTGTCTGCTGTGTTTTCAGAGCACAGGATGGGTTTGGCTAGAAGGAGTCCCCATTGCTCTGCCTCCCTCCTTTTCTCTGAGCACTTTACAGTCACTGGTGTAATGTATGCTCCTGGCATAGCAGCCCCTCCCTGCACCCTGAAAGTCTCAGAGCCAGAAGCTCCCACCAGCCCAAGTCTGTATTCCTTCTCTAACATTTTTAGCTTGTATTCTCATTCTCTGGCAATTCCCAGTACTCTCTGGTCTCTACGCAAATGCTGATCATTCTCTCCAGCTTTCTTTAGCTAGAAATGAGGCTCTTAGGTCCCCTTTATTCTGACTATTTCTAATTAAAATAGATTAAAGACGACAGTGGTGACCCTTGCCTATCTGAAAGAAAACCTCATATAAACATCATCAAGGGAAGATTGCACTATAAATATTTATAAAAGGTATTCTAAAGACATAAATTAGGGCATACTCATTTTGAGGGTGTTATATGAAGCTGTGACCACCAAGAAAAAAAGGCAGAACCATAATTTTGCTTTCACTAAGTATAATACCTTGTATTAATAATTATAAAATTTCATAAAGGCTTAAGTGTCTTGTAGGTTGTTGCCCTGGTTTAGAAGCACATATATGCTAATGTTGATTATAGCGTCACAAGCTGTTAATTCCGAACTTCAGGTTTCAGTAAAATAATCTGGTCTTTGGGAAAATATAGATTCAGATCCATCAGATGGCATGATATTTGCACTTTTTTGCACATTTTTGAGTTACATGCTTTATAGATCAGACGCTGTTTACGGCTACATGAAATATCACTGTACAAAGTAATGAAATGGAGAAAATAATTGTTCACAAAAGATCGTAAGGCAGAATGCCATCTTATGGAAAAAAAGATGAAGAGAGGAGCGTTTTATGTGTTTGCTATAAGCAGGCACTGAGGAAGAAAGCTCTTTTTGCAGCAAACAGCTTTCTCTAAATGAGGAAAAAACGCAGCCTTTAAACATGCTTGTTATTATCTGCCTGTACATTCTGGGTAGTAGATCATGGAATGATATTTGCTTAATATGCCCAGAGAATGTTCTGAAAAATAAGTCATGTAACAGGCAGGATCCAGGGCCATGACCTCAGACCCTAGTTAATTCTGCCAGCCCTGCTGAAAACATTTCCATATGGTTGCACTGACAACTTTACCATAAAACAGAATTCTTTGATCTTTGTTAATTTATGCAATCAACTGGGTAAAGGATGCTGCACTTTTGTAAATATTTAAAAAGAAATATAGATAATACTGAAAATTCGCCTTAAAGACAAACTAATAACCTGTCTGGCATTACTGGGTACTGCCATGGGAGATTGGGTTCAGCGGCAAGTTTTAGGACACATCACAGTTTTTCTGAACTTTTCTCTCATTCTTTTTTTCATGAACTAGGATTTAGAATTTGGCTTTTGACCAGTGTTCAGAAGAGCAGTCCTTGAAAGTCCTTGTCAATGACAGGGATTGATGGCTAGTCACGGATGGTTCTGTGCTGGAAAGTTGCATGACTTGTAAAGCCATTTAAAAAACACACTCTTTTTTCCATTTAGCAATTGATATTTACTAAAACAGCAGTTTCTTCAGTGGCTTGAGTCTATCAGGCAACAACTAAACTAAGAAAGTGGATATTTGAAAATATCTCTTGGTGAACTAGTCTTACTTTCATATTCCTGTTAATTTGCTGCAGAAGGACGGGTTTGACATCATCATCCATGATTTGTTCTGTTTCACAAAGCAGACAGATTGGATTTAGAGATACTGTCAAGTATTATTGACAAGACCCAGACTGCTCTTTACTATTACATTTCAATGGATTTCTAAAGATAGAAATGTAAGAAAATAGTTTTTCTTTTACCTCTTCTACATATGAAGATCTATTTTTTTGTATTTTTGGAGGCGAGAAACTGTAGAAATAGTATATCAATGTATGCACTATAGTAAATGCCACCAGAAGGCTCTTGCTGTTCTTGGTTCCAATTCTGGTTCTTGTCAGAAAATACAACATAATTGACAGTAATATGTTAGCTGGCCTGGCCTCTTGGGGTGATTTCCTTCCCCTAACTATGATTCTGCCACACGTGGCTTTGACATAACATTCGGCTGTGTATCTTTGGAGTAAACAGAAGGCATTAGGGCCTCTTCACCTCCTAACTGTAACGTAGAAACCTACTGGAACGTCTATGAATGTCTTTCATCTGTTTCAGAGGACCATCCAAAACAGAAATTGTAATAGAGAATGAGGAAATGCAGCATCAAAAATGGCTCAATCTGCACTCAGACTGGAAGAATAAAAATGCCTCCACTTTACATGCACTTCTAGTGAATGGGTAAGTAACATGAGATTTATTTCACGACTGTGGCTAGTCATTTATCAATAGAGGATGACAAAAAAAAGTGGTAAGCTCTTTTTTCCAAGGTATCTGTGTATAAATCCCAGCACGTACTCGTGTGAGTTGTTAAGGTACAATCTACAAGAATTTTAATGTCATCTACAACTTAGTCTCTTCTGAGTCCACCTTGTGAATCCTCAGGGGCCCATTCTGCTAGACTAACAGAATTTGAGTGACATAGAGGTGATGCCTTTGAAGCACCTGGACCAGACAGCTTCATTAAATCCCTGCTGACCAAGAAATTCTAGTAAGTACTATATAGCAAAACCCACAGCAACATCTTACCATCCTCTGCAGCCTGTATAGTTTCGATTCATACATTTGGAGCAACCACAGCTTCTTCAGCAGAAGCTATATCCGCTTACAGTAGGTTTCCTTTGAAGCTGCTCTGGCTTCAGATGGACTGAA
Source organism: Aramus guarauna (assembly GCA_013400195.1). Taxonomy (NCBI): domain Eukaryota; kingdom Metazoa; phylum Chordata; class Aves; order Gruiformes; family Aramidae; genus Aramus; species Aramus guarauna. Next base: position 797,100 of record VXBL01000270.1, on the reverse strand, counting down.
CAGGTAGTTGGTAATGAGAAGCCAGGATCTCATGGTTGAGACATTCAAAGTGTGACTTTGAGACCGAAGAGCCAATGAACTTAAACATCCAGAACAAAACTGGGAGAGTCACCTAGTCCCCACCTGCAACTGCATTCCTCAAAAATCAGGTTCACTGCTTCCCTGTTCCTTTCAAATGATTTCAGAATATCCTTCTGCCATAGAAAAATCCTTCTGTTTCACAAGGAAAGACTGTCTTGGGTAAATGTGAAGACAGAAATCTGAGGAATACACCTACTTTTCTTTTGCTTGGCTCCATTATTTTCTGCAGTGAAACTTTCTATAAGGGCAGAATACTAAAAAGATTGTGTCTGCAAGTGCCTACTTTTGCTTTTCTACAATTTTGCACTAGTTTTGTTTTACGTTAGTATTTTCCCCATTTATTTAAGTTCATTTTTATTTCTTCATCTAGAAGAAGGACCAGTACCAGATGGTTCCTGATACTTGAAAATTTTCTTTTTAACTCTTTTCCTTTGTGTGTGTGAAGGGATGGATTTGGAGCCTCTGAGTTAAAAGAACTAGTAGCAAAACATCTAGTTTCGCCCAAAGTACAAGTTAAAGGAGAGAAATTGATAAAGCTATTACAGAGATGAAAGTAATATGTAGGAACAGATGCTCCAGTCTCCCCAGATCCATGAAATGGGTACCAAGAAGTGAGAAGCTAAGGCCTTGCATGAAGAGTGAGGCTGATTTTGTTTTGGCTGCATCAGGCATCCTGTCTAGGTGGCTCTCACTGGCTGTGCATGTGCTGCAGATCAGGTGCACCCCATATGGATCTCCCAGTCATCCCACTGGAGGACCTACAGGCTTACCTCACTTCTCATGTGCCTGGCTTGCTTTCTAGTATAAAGCAGATTGCACAGGCGATGATACATGTTTAGTCTCTTCCCAATGAGAAGCCAAGCCAAACCCAGGAGCTGGGAAGTGCTCCTGAGCCCTGCAGTCTAGGTGTAGTCATCTGGATCAGCTTCAGCATGTAAAACGTCTGTGCCTTCGAGTATGTTGCATGTCTAAAGGAGCTGTCAGGCTCCTGGACTGCTGGGAACTTGGGCAAGAACTAACAAATGCACCACTAGTTTCATAAAAGTTTGATAAGAGAGAATGGCACAGTGCAGGCTATGCACACATAAAAGCTTAAAGTTTTCTCTTTTAGAGCTGAGTATTTGACAAGTCAAAGAAAAAAGTGTGAAACATGAGTGTGGCTGGTCTCAGTTATATTCTCTGTATTTTTTGTGGAATGCCAATGCCCGTCAAAATTGTGCACACAATTTCTTTCCTGAAATTTGCCATCTGTCTCTAGAAATGGAATTTTATGGTCCATGCCTATGGTCTGTACAGAAAGTAGCCTGATTTGCACAATATGTGAACGGGGCACATGCAATGTAAGGGGCAGACGTTTGGTCAAATCATAGATTCAAGACAATCTGGTGATCTTGCTGGCACTCTATTGTGCCCACATTAGTATCTATGACTTAAAATTAAATGCAGCCTCTTTGAGGTGGTTGCACTTTTAAAGATACTGCCTACCTCCTGAGATTACAGCCTTCAAAGAATTACCTGCAGAACAGCTCTTCTGTGTATCCAGTCTAATTTAGCTCTTTATCTGCCTCAGAAAAGCACATATACAGTAGGAATGAAAAGTGGTGGAAATAAAAAGGCAGCCAGCTACTGAGCAACAATGCTCACTGTTTTAACAAGGATCTCCCTTCCTTTGATAAAGAATTTATTCTTTCCCCTCTCGTCTGAAAATTTTCAACAGCAATGATAATTTTTGTGGTTTTAATACTTACTTTTGCAAACTTCCTGTATTTTTTTCAAAACACCCAAACTTTTAGGGCATGAAAGCTAATCTGTTATCAAAGGTATCTATCCTTCAGCTGTAAGGAAGAGGAGAATGGCAATCTCTGTGCTGTCAGGTGCCATAAATTACGACTTGACAGACTGTACATCCCAGCTGACCAGAGCTGGATCAGTGCCCAGAGAGCAAGGTAGTCTGCAAAATATGTAGCACCCACTCATGAAATGCATTGTAAAGCTGAACTAATATTTTGAATTATCTCCAGGCAGACACTGGAAACCATGGATGATCTGGCATAAGAAGATCCTTGTGTTTCTTTTTACAGTTTGGGGGAATATTTAACAGCTGGTTCACAATGAGTACAATACCTGTGCTGATTTGCAAATTACCAAAAATTACATCAATTAATTGAGATTTCCACCATATTCTTGTTTCAATATTTAGACAGATGTGTCGAAGCAGAAGCAAAGTGGCTCTCTTTTGCACTAAAGAAGGTAAGAGAGAAGTGCATGTAAAACAAAGATGTTTTTCAAGATGTGTTAAATTACCTTAACAAATGCAGATGTTTAGTGTGGATTCATTCTGAAATTTGACTAGACTTCTGCAACATCCAGTTTTGTATTGTTTGGGGTTTTTTTCCTACTCTATTCAGATTTCATCAGCTTTTCTTACTTTTTGACTGTGAGGCTGTGTATTGCAGTAACCCAGTCCTGCTCCCACAAATGAATTTTGTCAGCAGTCAGGTCCCAAGAATTAATTTGATAAAACTTCCTGGTGAAAATATCGTTTACCACCAGAGTGATTAGCAGGCTACCTGCCCGGGAGTTAAAGCTGTGATCTGTTTAGTTGTGAAGCTCAAGGGGACAGAAGAACCTGAAGTAGAAAGCTACAGACCAAGTCTGTAGGCACAGCAGATTGTGCAAGTTTAAGCAGTTTGAAGATGCAGAAATTCTTCACCTTCAATGAAATAATCTTCTGCAGACAAGGAGAGCTTTGGTGAAGAACACTTAAATTATGAATTAGCTTGACACAGGGAAAATTAATCACAAAGCATGACCTAAATTTGGGAAACTAAGCAAAACATTTACTACTCTTACCAGGAAAAAAAACCCCCAACAAACTCTCATAAGAGACTGTCAAAGGTGTTTGCTTCTGACATATGTTGCTTTAAAAACACTTAAACCTCCTTGCCCTCTGAAATTAAGTGAACACAGTAAGAATTACAAGTTACAAATAACCATTGTTCCAATTTATTTCTTCACTACTAAATTCCCACGGATATATGCAATGGCAGTATATCCTCCCTTGGGAGGCTGATCACAGAAACTGGTGGTGGTCTTCTGTTCTCTAAATCAGACTGGGTATAAACAGGATAAATATAAGTTTGCCATCTTACAAATCCAGAATCTAAAGTGAGACAAAAGTGAAGGGCTAACTATTTCGGAAATGTAACTGTCTGGCAGATGGGAATCTGGTATCATTTCCTGTAGAAGTGACTTATAAAATAGAATGTACAGAGCACTGGCATATCTTCAAATCTTCTCCCTTAGTAATTTCCACAGGCAAAACAAGCTTGGTGCCGTGTAGCTGAGTAAACAGTTTGACATTCACCTTACACTTGGCTTAAGAAAAGCCTTGTTATTGCTGAGCAGATTTTCCAGGAGCAGTTCTTATGGATAGTACAGAGTAGCCCAAACATGTTGCTAGCTGTCAGAAAGACAAGGACATAAACCCAGGAAACCTTCCCAAGAGCAGCCTGGTAACTCTTGAGAGAGAGGAAGTCAGGATACCAAACTTAGCTTGGTTAATATTTCAGGCTGTGCCAGTCAAAATTAATATCGAGAGAGCAAACCCTTTGATATAAAGGAAGGATGAAAATGGCACAATGTGTTTGATATTATTGTGTGGTTGTTGATGACTTCATTTACTGTTCAGAGTAATTTCATTACTCTTATTGGTCTATGCCTAGTTTTCTTGCACAAGGTCTTGTACGTTGTTGCCTTTGTGGTAACGATTAACTTCCCTTCGGCATCTGTTCTTCTCTAGACTGTGGCCGTCGCCCGGCTGCTCGCATGAACAAGAGGATCCTTGGTGGTAGGACCAGTCGCCCAGGCCGATGGCCGTGGCAATGCTCCCTGCAGAGTGAGCCAAGCGGACACATATGTGGCTGTGTTCTGATTGCAAAGAGATGGGTCTTGACCGTAGCACACTGCTTTGAAGGGTGAGAGGGCTCCCACAGTTTTACTGTTTGTATAAACTTGCACATCTGAATTACCAAATCTTCCCTCCTCTACCAGCCACACTGGGGGTAGGTGATGACCTTTGCAGAATGGCAAATTGCAGAGGCCTGGTTTTCAGAAACTAAAAAGAAAGTAAATGGTGTAAACCAGCATCAACTTAGGTTTTCACATGCTTATTATTCATTGCTGGCATCTCTGCTGGTGAAAGTTAAATGAAGGTGCCGGGTCAGCAGGAAATGGAAAAAGGACGAAGACCAAAACACTCATCCTACAGTTCTCATACAACTGCCATAGATTAAAAAAAAAAATAAAATTCTGGGTACCAGCACAGAAATGACCCTGCAAAAATGCTGTGGCCATTAGTAAAAATACAACTGAGTATATACTCGCAATGCAACTAACATATTGAAGTCACTGCCTTTTCTAATTATACACATTCCACTCCTTTATTAGGATTGCAATCATTAAAAAGTCAGTATTAATCATACTTGGTGCATCCTAGTATCTGTTGCCCTGTGGTGGATGGACAGTCTGGAGTGCAGAGGAAGTTTACATGTCTTAGGAATTGTCTTGGTCATTGTCAGTTCTGTTGATGCTAACCAACATTTCTTTATAATGAACCACAGATTTTGGAGGAAAGTTTATTACCTCATTTCTTTTGTCTTGTACCGAAATTTTTTAATTGCCTTTCTAAAGATAATTGAAATACGTGTATTCTGCTGTAGTTAGCAAGTACTTTTCTGCTACGCACTTAGCATCAATGCTTAATCCTGCTTTAAATGGTACTTGCTCATTGGAAATTATTTTAGACTATACTAAACACCTTTCTTTCTGTTCAAGCCAGCAGAAATTCTGTGGTAAGCAAGAGTTTCTTAACTAATACTTCTTTATAACATTAATCATTCCCTTTTTCCCTAATAATTTCAATTTTGTCTTTTTATTTCTGAAAAACTGAGGTTTTTTGTATTGGGTTTTTTCCCTTTTTTTTT
>VXBL01000270.1:738370-792014 GCA_013400195.1 Aramus guarauna | reverse complement strand
TTTTTTTTTTTTTTTTTTTTCCTTTTTTCACTGGCTCTTGATGGAACTGCTGGTAGGGGCAAAGTTTGTGGCTTGTGTGTCCAAGCAAGAAGAGGTCAGGCAGGTGATAGTGTGAGTATCTCAAGGTGTAAGGCTATTAATGGAAATGCTAGAGGAAATGACATTGGAGAGACCTCAGTTCTGACATCATATCAAGCCCTAAGGATGTTCAAGAACTGATTCCATTCAGAGAGAAAAGTAATAACCAGAAACTTAAAAGTAACCTAGATAACCTTCCTGCTAAACTATCAGAGTGCTAAACCAGAATAATACAAACAAGAATATTGTATTTATCAGATTTTGGGTCCTGCACAAGGAATTTTTCTTCTTTCCCCATCTATTTTTAAATAAAGCTAAGCAGTATCTGGAATATTTCTTCACCCAAAGGTGAAGAAGTTTTTCTGGTGATCTAAAATGAAGAGTGGCATTTAGAGGTAGATCCTTCAGCAATACAGAACTGCTACTGAATTTCATGGGTAAGAGATTTTTCTCATTAAAGAAAGATGAGCAAAGAAGCCATCAAATTTATAAAGTAAAAAACTTCACATATTTTGTCAAATGCAGAAAAGACCACCACTACATTTTGGAGCTGTTCATTAACCCCTCATTTATGGCTATACAATATCTATGTGAGCTCAGAGTATTAACGGTAAAAGGTGTCTCTCACATTTGTATTCTAAATGCCTTAAAGTACTAAAATATTTTGGTTTAATAACTTATGGAGGAGTTATATGAAGTTTTTTCTCTTCTGCCTCTCTGAATAGATTTGAGGGTATATTCCCAGCGGCCTGAAATCTTTAAATTCTTCATTTGTGTGGCTTGATACAGCAACAGCAAGATCAGTCTTGATGCTACGAAGCTTTCTTGATATACAATATTTAAAAAATTACCAAACCAACCAGATAAACCAACAATTAAAACAGATTTTAAAGTGCTCTGGTGCTTTAGACAAAATGCTCCATTTTGTGAAGTATTTTATGAAGTTAATGTGAAGTTTGGGATACAAAACATGAGAACCATATAACAATAATGCAGCAGAAAGTAATAATGCAGTCATGGGAAGAGTGACATTAAACATTGTGTCTTTTGCTAGTTTCATTAGTATAGTCTCCAGAGTCTTGTCAAGATTGTTTTGAAATGCGTTATACCAAAGAATCCAAGACATTAAGGTTTTTTTTTCTTGACCGTAGGACAATACATTCTGGCTGTGACTCTTTGTTACTGTCAGCGATGCTTTTTTTACAATGTTCATAAACACAATAGCATATGAATATTCTTAGCACTTAATCTGGTAACTTTATGGAAAACCTCACAAACTGATCACGATGGTAAAATGATCATTATGGTCTGAAATACCAGAATTTTCATGCAACTCAAGATAAAAATACCAAATCTCTTTACAAATTATAGAAATTACAATCCTGTTGAGTACTGTGAAAAAGCTAAGATTTTGCATGCTATGATCTACACTGCTTTGATTAATCTTTGATCTTGTCAAAGGTGCTTAGTTACATGGAACTGTCTTTCATCAGTTGTGAAAATGCTGACTTTTTGGAGGGTTTTTAGAACTACAGACTAATTAGGAACCCATGACTTATCCTGTGACCAGTTATGATCCAGAGATTATGCCCTCAAAGCCTTTCATAAAGTCTATGTTTTTCTCATGCATCGCAACAGACACCAGGTCAGTTTTCCGAGTAGTTTCCAATTACCTCTCATATATGTAATTTTTTGTGATCTTGTGTATTTACCGATAGAGTCTTAAACAATTCTAAGAGTCAAAGTAACCTTTGGTCTTAGGTACAGGAAGTACGCTTCACTATTTTGTCATTGTGAGGGTGGTGAGGCACTGGCACAGGTTGCCCAGAGAGGTTGTGGATGCCCCCTCCCTGGAAGTGTTCCAGGCCAGGCTGGATGGGGCTTTGGGCAACCTGGTCTAGTGGAGGGTGTCCCTGCCCATGGCAGGGGGGTTGGACTTAGATGATCTTTAAGGTCCCTTCCAACCCAAACCATTCTATGAGTCTATGGTTCTATGTTTGGCACAAGACTAGAGGCCCAATAAAAAATATACTTTTCCCACGGCTATCATAAAAGATTTAATTTTCATAACAAATTGCTTCTTCGGGATTTCAGATAGACTTACTGCTGTCAGCAGCATACTACTAACAACACTGTCACCCCAGAGAGATGTGTACGCGCCCAACCAGTGAGCATGTGAGCACCTAAGGCTTGGGCAGGATCGAAAGAATGATTTTGAGAGTCTTTGGCATTTAATAGAGCAGCTAACAGGTCGTTATGTATCCTCTGAAGCTGTGAGCTTTGTTTTGTTCAGTAACAGGCAGGAAAGAAGTGGAAAGGACTGTCTTTTGTTGCTCAGATCTTAGCTGTAAGTAATGATGGCTAAGTATTGTTTTTTCTTGCAGCATTTGTATGTGCAATGTTTTGCAAAGTGCAATGTGCAAAAAGGGAGGAAAAAACTCTCGGGTATTTTAGCTTAAAAGAATGCTTGTGATTGAAATTTCCTATTTTTTTTTTCTTTTTCACAAGGAGAGAAAATGCAGCTGTTTGGAAAGTAGTGTTTGGGATTAGCAACCTTGATCATCCATCAGGCTTCATGCAGACCCGACTAGTGAAGACCATTATCCTCCATCCACGCTACAACAGAGCTGTCGTAGATTATGATATCAGTATTGTGGAACTAGATGGGGATATCAACGAGACAAGCTATGTAAGACCTGTCTGTCTGCCCAGCAAGGACCAGTTGGTTCAGCCAGACACCTACTGCTACATCACAGGCTGGGGACACATGGGCAACAAAAGTAAGATGAGTTTTTTCTGTGACTCTTGGAAAAACATGTTCACCTTTGACTAAGTTAATCAAATAAGTGATTCCATTACAAAGCTCTATCCATTTATACTGTTACTGGACCTTATTAAATCCCAGGGAACTGTAACTACTCATGAAAGGATCTAGCTAGTGTGCCTAGAGCCTAGCTTTTCCAAATCAGCAGCCTGGATTTATGCTTCTTAATCCTTATTTAGACAAGTGGCTTGATTTTCAAAAATGCTGAGGATCTAGAAACTCCTGTCAAGAAAGTCACCTGAGTTAGTTATCGTGGTACTAGTTTAGGTTGTATTCAGGACTGTATGGAGAAGGTACCAGATCATCGGGGCAGGGGGAGGGCAGGCAACATTCTTAGTTCAGTGAAAGCGGAAGGCACCGAAAGCATCCGCATACAGGCTGCATGAACATTTTCTTGAATCAAAACTCTGTGTCACACTTGGGACTCATGACATGATTTACTCCATCCAGGCATAATCACAAGCGCTGGTTTTGTCTCTGTGAACAGAACATCAGTGTGTTTTCTTGGTCTGTGGCCACTGCAATCCTTGGGTCCCATAACAAGAACAGTTGTGTAATGTAAATCTGTTTAGACAAAATGATTCTGCGTGCAGCATGTGCAAATCATCCTGGCCCCAACCCCTGTTAATGTTCTAGCCATTGTGTAAATTATAATAATTACTAGGGAAGGCTGTCGTTCTGTACACTGGAGGAGGAAATTTTCCTTTCAGTATTGCTTCAGGTGGGACTTCACCTCTAGTGGCCAGGTCAGACACGTGGCAAAAACTAAATGGCATGTGTGAGGGAGAGGCTGTTTACTAGCAGCGCTACCTGTCTAAAAATATCTTTTATGTAATGGCAGGGAAAACCCCACAGAATGCTTTTGCACCACTGGTAAGTAGAAAAAGGTTCTTTGCTCTCTAATGTGGTTTCAGTGTTGGGTTTAAAGGTTTTATGTTATGAAGCATTGAAAACCATCATGGCTACCCAGCATTTAGTACTTCATGCCCTAGGTTGAACAACTTTCCTTAGAATTTGAGGTCGGTCAGCCATTTAGACTAGGAAGAAGTCCTTTATTGTCTCCTGAATGCACTAAAAGAATTTCAATATCCTTTGAATTCAGATTCCCTGATACATTCTCTAAGTTAAATTTACCTAACCATAACTCAGAATAGCTGTGATTATACCAAGCTTTGCTATGAGAGACACAGAGAACAGGGACATCCTGCCATGGAATGAGGAGTCAAACCTCTCCTCCACCTCCCGCACATTCCTGTTTTCCAGCTGGTACTGCCCCCGTCTTAAAAGTGCCACTCCACGTCACGGAAAGGTGCACTCCCTCCATGGTCTGTCAGTGCAGGTGCCCCATAAATGGCGAGTGTCACGCCAGTCCTCACATGCTTGGTCCTTCTCCAGAATGCAACACGTATGCTCCTGCCTCCGAAGCACGACAGTCACGGATCTGGCCATGCAGCAGTGCAAAAAACCACCTTTGCTTTGTGCAAAAGGAAAGTTCCTCTCTCCTTACATTTTATATATATAAAGTAATATTTATAATCTGTCCTAACAGAAATATTTATCATATGTCAAAGAGCCATCATAGCAAAGTATTTGTGCGTGTGTCCAGTTTAATGCTTAATTCTGTTTTTCAGTGCCTTTCAAGCTTCAGGAAGGAGAGGTTCGCATCATTTCCTTAGAACAATGCCAGTCATACTTCGACATGAAAACCATCACCAGCAGGATGCTGTGTGCTGGCTATGAGTCTGGCACTGTGGACTCTTGCATGGTAGGTCTCTCTGTCTCAGGAGAAACTCTCAGCCAGACCTGCTTTTAGAAATCAAAAAGTACCATGATGGTTATTAGCTATAGCATCCTTCATCTGCCATAGGAATGACAACAGTTATTTACATATTTTAACCCAACTTTTATTATTATTATTGGTGCAATCAACTTAAGTTTATGATAATGAAATGCTGCTTGAAGTCTCGATGCTTTATCTATATTAGCTAACTATTAGACTGTGGGGTGTTTTTAATTCCTATGAGACTTTTGCAGGTAATTTTTTGTGCAAATATAAGAGAGTAAGTACTGGTAACACTGTGTGCTGCTACATAGTTCAGCAGAGCGGCCAGTTTTTACAGCTGAGTTACTTATTAAAGGCAAATCGCTGTAGGACCCAAGACACAGCGTTAACCATGTGACTGCCAGCCACGTGTAGCCCCTATAGACTGTTTTTTTTCATTCACGTTGCAGGGTGACAGCGGAGGACCGCTCGTGTGTGAGCAACCTGCAGGGCGCTGGACTTTGTTTGGTTTGACATCTTGGGGCTCTGTCTGCTTTTCCAAGGTTTTGGGACCTGGAGTTTACAGTAATGTGTCACATTTTATCGAGTGGATTGAAAGACAAATATACATCCACACCTTTCTGCTAAACTAACTCCAGATGTTAAAGAGTTGTGCTGACAGACAAAAGAAAAAAAGGAATCAGCACTTCAACACTGAAGATTTTGCAGTCCAGAAACTCTATGAAAAGGAGTTTCAAGCTCTATCTATTCTTGTTGTGGAGCTATGGAATATGCAGTGTATGTTAATGGTAAACCTCCGCTGGTGAATATACTTTGGGACAGAATTAATAATCCTTTTGACTTTTCTTTTAACTGTGTTGTGGTGCTTTTCCAAACACAGCAGAAGGCTTAAAAGAAAAGAATCAGCCACTTTCTGCCTTTCAGCTATTCAAACTAAGCAGTAGCACAGACTAGTAAAACCTTTTTAGATAACCTATTTTAATACTATTCAACTAGCAGCACATACATTTTCACTCACTTGTTGTCATGAGGAGTGAACTCAGTGCATTCAGATGGTTCCGACAGGACATACACTCACAAGGGTAACCCCAGGCATGGCTGCAGCTCGGGCCGTGGGAGAGATCCACGAGTTTGTACGTCCATGGGGCACAGGGCACATCAAAGTACACGTGCAGGTCTCCAAAGGCATGTAGCTGTGCTGCTGGCGTGTCCGAGCTATCGCCTTCCGTCCCTCAGGGTGGGTAACTCACACGGGCATAACCCTGTACCCTCCTGACTCTGCCATCTCTGCGGTGCGACAGCAGGACCAGCAGGCCCACAGACCCCTATCCACCACCTGAGGCACCCGGGGCCGAAACGGAGGTGCTCAGGCTCTTCGGATGGTTTCTGCCACTTACTTAATTTTCTGAAGCTTCCCATGTCTTAACGTGTCTGAGAAACACCCATGCCTTGACGGCACTACACCGATTCGCACATTTATCAAACCTATGCCCTGCTGGCTTTTTTCCCCATTTTGTATAGCGTGTTCAGCCTGTAAAGCATGCAGTGAACATCTCCAGCCCTCCAAAAACACAACGGCATTGGCAATGCCACTGCAATGCTTTCTACCCCTAGAACTGGCTAGTTTGAACATCTAGTGAGATATGGAAAAAAACCCGCAGATTTAAAGTGCAAAAGATGCAGTGTGAGCAGTATCCCCAATAGTGGGAAACTGGGTATTTTTGGATAGGTCTCTTCTAGTGTCTTGCATTAAAAGTTTCATTTTGCTTAGCAAGATTAAACAATTGGGAAAAAGGCAGAAAGAGATCTGAATAATAGAAGACTGGGATTCCAGCTTCTGTTCAAATCAGTATTAGAAATATGTTAAGCAAAGTCCAACATCTTCATCCCCAAAGGCTCCAAGAGCTGTGCTCAAGTGCTTGGTAGCAGATGGCGGAGTGGTCTGTGCAGTAGGTAAGAAGAGGCTAAGCCTTGACTCCAGGAGTATCTGGTTAAAAAAAAAAAGGATACTGGAGCTTGGCACCTCCATGGTGCTAGCAGGGAGGTGAGTCTTACCAACTGCTGTAGTGACGTCCTGCACAGCTCACAGCTTTTAGGAGGCCAGAGTAGGAGTCAGGAACCTGAGATTACAGGATGAATTTCACTGGGGAGCAATGCATTTACAACTTGCCTGTTTTCAGTGCTGTGCCTGCCCCCCCGTGAATCCAGCCTAAGGCATATAATTACCTTCTCTGCTACCTCTGGCATGCCCCCATGACAACATGGAAGGGCTTTGTCAATACCATGACTGCCGTACGTGGAAACATGCATTAAAAGAGCTAACTAATGGACATTTCAGGTACTATTACTCATCTTACAACTAATCTACATAGATCTGACTATTGCGTTAGTGAGGTTTTACCTCTTATTTCTGTATCTTCTCTTTTAACATGCCTAACATTAGACATACTAGACAGTGTTCTAGACAGCATTATTAATAAATATTCAATATTTATGTTATGGATTCTCAAACTCTATGTAAGTGACTATTGAACCACTGTTTCATGCTCAGAAAGAAAACCCTTCTAGCCTTTGCTAGGTTTGGTTTTGGTTTTTTTACATATTAAGGATTTTGTTTTTACTATAACATATAAATGCTCTTCTTTCCCCCAGCTGTAAGTGAGAGAAAGCAGCTGTGACTGCTTTTCCAGTGCAAGTAGATCACAGATGAAGCAAGTTACTGATGCCCTTGCCTCAAGGATCTGGAAGCTGGAGCTCTCAGTCTCCCCGATCAGTCTTTCCCTGGGGCAAGAATCTCCGCAGCTGTAGGGCAGCGCAGTTCCAAGTCCTGCAGCCGGTTACCTTCCTAGGAGTTACCGGAGTAGGCGGCCCAGGGGCTGTCAGAGGCAGCCCACCCCGCCACCCGGCTGACAGGTTTTACTTCTACTTTCTAGAAGTAAAAACAAAGAGGTGCTGCTGTGAAATGAACAGCCCAGCTCGACATCTTTCCACCAGATGAAGTGGTTAGCAGCTTTGAAATTTGTAAAGCACTAGAGTACATATAATCCTTTCATGTAGATATTAGCGCTATCAAATGATAACATGTAATTACACATTTTAATTAACAGGGTTTGGCCTGCCACCAGTTTCCAAGCAAGGAGGGAGAGCCCTGCCTGAAGGTACAGTCCAGCTCCCTCCTGTACAGGTTCTGGCTGGAGAACCTGCAGGCTGAGCCCCACCCCACACGGCTTTCGGAGGGAGCAGTTGGGTCTTTCCCTTCCCCACAACTGTGTCTGGCACAACATTCCATGTAAAGAGGAAATTTGTAATTTTATACACGTATTTTTATACTGCTTTTTTTATGTGTGCACGTGAAATAGGCAAACATACTCCTCCTACTTCTGTATCAAGCCTTTCCCTGTGTCCTGACATAATGGCTCTGATCACAGTTATGCTGTTTCTCCTACAAGCGTAGCCACACTGTAAGGTAACAAGTGTTGGTTTTACTTCTACCACAGCTGTAGCTCCAAATGGAAGCAATGTCACACAGTCAAGCAGATGTGTTTCTTTCTAGCTGTTCTAATAAAAATTTACAATCATTTTCCAAGTAACTTCTCTGTTGAAAATGTGTTTTAATCTTTAAAGAGAGACAGACTCAACGACACTATGGAGGTGTGAAGTTATAACTTCAGCAATAATGCTTAAAAATAGCCTTAAAAAGCTATTTACGTACTCTGACCTAACTTTTTTAAGCAGCCCTGACAGCACTACAACATTTGTGGAGGTTCTGGCACTACCATCACTGCACAACTTGCAGTTTCTCCTGCATGTATGCTTCCAATACAGAATGTTGCCAATACCACTACTACTCTGGATCTGAAAGACCTGAAAAACTAATTGCAATCAAACTTCTCTGAACACATTTTGCTCTATGGCTTTCCGCAGGAACACAATTCGTTTGAAATAATCATCTCCTTTTAACTGGTACACAGCATTTCAACAACACATACACATGCTGAAATCAAAATAATACACATGCAGAAACTTAAAATAGTTAAAATTTGCCTGTTCAGGGCAGTCAACAGTAAGGTATCCAGAACCAGGAGGGCAAAAGTAACACACCCAGAGTAAACCAAGAACAAAAAATACAATACCCATACTGAAATTCAGCTATGAGACCCCCTTCTTAGCACAGTCACCTTCCCAACCTGTCCATTAGCCTTGGCGGAGAGCGAGGGCTAGTGGGACCGGCGGGCGCTCTGCCTTTGCTGGTCCTCAGCCTTGCGCTGCAGCCAGCGGGGCAGGGAGGAACCCCAGCCTGGGTTAGCAGCTCAAACTGCACCCCAGGGGCAGGCCAAAGCTCACCATGCTGCGAAAACACTCACGTGGTAAGGGCTGTGGCTAACTGCCACCTGCAAACGCTTAGCACAGGTGTGGCCACTGTGAATAATTTAAAAAAAGCTATTTTTTTTCTGTAAATCAAATACTTCACGTGAAAAATTGAGTTAAAGCTGCTCTAGGTGTAGTTACAAAGTTTGGGGGAGTTGAAGGCGGTTGTTTTGGTTTGTTTTAAGCTGACAATCAGCAGTGTAAATGCTGTGCTTTCCTTCCTGACATCTGGAAGGCACCTGTGAGATGATCTTGAAGAGCTTGTTTTCAAAATGGAAAAGTCAGGTCATGCTGTGCCTAAGCGCAAGAGTGCAGAAGCAAGCAGGGGATCCTGACGTCTCCAGTGCTAAAAAATAAATAAATAAAAGAAGCATTCAACTGTTGAGAAGCAAAGGGAGAGTGATTCACTTGCACCCTTCATTTGGCACCACTTTAGATATGGTCAATCAACATTTTGAAGCTTTTAGTAAAGGCTCACTACCCTCGTCTCCCCTTCAGTAAAAAATAGCAAGTGATCACAGAAGACAGCCCTTAGATATTTCTGCTGTTTGTCCACACAAAAAAAACAACCAAAAAAAACCCCCCAAAAAACAAAACAAACCAAAAAAAAAACCAAAAAAAAAAAAAAAGAAAAAAAGGGAAAGATAGTGTTTTACACAACAGACTGCTTTTCAGTCTTCTAAAAGAACATAACCAATAGTGGACAATTTTAAGCAACATGCACCATCAGTGAAACAAGACACCAAGAAAAAAATAAAGCATGCCCATGTGTGTGCGTTATTTTGTACCACTTCAAGTGATACAAAAGTACTTACAATCTCAGCACAGAGGAACTTTTAAAAGGACTTACAGTTTCAACGCCACCCACAGGGTCTGGCACTTTTGAGACCCAGATGAATTCATCCTTCATCCATCCTGAAAGCCTCACCGCACTAAGCAGTGAGGCGACGAGCCTTGCTAAAAGCCGCCCAACAGCAATTCCAGTGTCCCTGAGCATTGCGCAGGTGGCCCTAGGTCTAACGGCCGACTGCCACTCATCTTTCTTCCTGCAGTTATTTTGATGCCATAGGTTACAGTCACAGAGGATTTTGGAAGATTTCTCTGAATCCTTAAAGCTTTTGTATGCTACACATCTGAACTCCTGAGACTAAATGATCAGCTACCTGCCAAATCCACTGGTAGGTTCTGCTCCGGCAGCAGAGGCAACAAGAGGGCAGGTCACAGGCCAGTGTTGTCCCACGAACTCCTTTTCACAGCGACAGGAAGGGGAGAGAGCTGAGCCCTACGCTCCCTCAGGTCACTGCAAGTCCCAGAGCTCCTTCACGAGAGATTAAGGTACCTTGCTGACAGAGCCACAGACCTGCAGAACCAGAGAACAGAACAATCTCTTCTCTGCAGCCACACAGGAAGAGAGGCCAAAGATTTAAGGTGCAGAGGAAACGTCCAGGTGAGACAACAGAAACCAAACCAGTATTTGACTTCGAGGGCAGGAAAGCACTGGCCTGCCCTGCTCCTCTGCAGCTCTTTACAACAGAGGGACACCTGCTAGGAGTGGCAAGGGTAGAGCCCAGCCTGCCTTGGGGCTGTGGAGCAGAGCAGACAACTTCACTGAGTCCCAGCAGGTCTGTTCCTGCACGATTCTGCCCTGCTGGCTGGCTTGCATCTTCTTGGACACCTTGCAGTTCTCAGGGCTTGTAGAGAAAACCGAGATGTTTCACTCAGGATACCTGGAGCCCGCTCTGGCAAGGTGCCCCCTGCAGTAAGAAGGATGCTACAGACAAACATCTGAAAATCGTAACTGCAAACCAACAGGCTTGACATGATCTCTTAGAATTTGAATGTCTGCCATCACTTCAAAGGTCCCCACTAATCTTTGGGTAGAACTTAACAAAAATATTTTGTCATATGTTGAACCAAATTAAAAAAAAATATTTGCAGAAATGGCTGTCATCACTGGCTCTTTCCACTGTTTTTCTTCTACAGGCTAAACAAAAAGGATATTTTTCTCCTCACTAACACCAGGGATGGAGTCAGCCCTAATTACATTCTACCTTTTGAAAACAGAACCATTTTAAACTTTTGGTAACATGTGGTGACCTGCATTTGAATGAACTTAGCATGCCCTAAATATCTGCCCTGCATAGCAGCAGCTGTCCCAGACCTCACAGCATTTGTTTGAATTCTTTCAGAGATCTTAAAAGATGTGGAATATGCAATGTTGATCATCGACACGGAAAGCTCATGGTTCAATTACAAAGCAGAGCCCTTGCCTCAAACACGGTGCCTAAAAATACACACACAAAGCTTGGCACTTTGAAAGCAGAAAGTTTTAGAAAGAAACAGAACCAAAAAACGGGCTCAATACTAATAATTCACTAGCAGCTACAGTTTGAGGAAACTGTTTATTTCAACAGGTGCTAGTGGATACAAACAATTTCCCAAGTTCCTAAGCAGCCACATGCACCTCAGCCAGCTTTTATGCCACGTGCAGAGCAGTGGAGAAACTGGCAGAGGCAGGATATCTCCAAGATAGATGAGCAACAGAGCTCAAATTTGGGACACACCATGGGTTATACCTTCTTTAGAGCAGCCTTTAGAGATACTTAAGCTGTTTTATTATTATAAAAGTCTGGAGGAATGTAAAAACACCCGAGAGTGAGTAAGAATAATGTCAGCAGCTAGAAGCTGCTATTTGTAAGAGACGACTTGAAGACAGACTGGAGCTACCACCCACTGCCACTGGCAGACAATTCTGCAGTGCAGGCATGAGGCAGAGTTTAGGGAAAAGTCAGGCAACCAACATCTGAGTTGGGTGAGGAGGGAAAGTCCAGTCAGTGGCGAATGACATGAAACCGCACATGGAGACAAAGAGGAGGAATGTAGCAGGAGATGAACTACCATGGAGAACAAAAGGCTGCACTAGGATTTGCTCTTTTTGTGGAAGAGGAAGGCAAGGTGACACGTATGTCTCATCTGGGTTGCTCTTCTGATGGATAAAATTGGTTTTGGCCAGCCCTGAGATGGCCCATGCAATACCCTGGTGAACACACTGGACCCCAGTGGCTGAAACAATTACTGCGCACACATACTGGAGGAGTCTTCCAACAAGCCAACCAGTAACTACACCCCAACCCTTCCGCTTACTTCATACTTCAGCAAGTGGTGAATCCCAGGGAATGCTAGGGTTTTAGGACAGCAGTGCAAGGGCGCAGGTTGGCTTACCTGAACTGGATCCTGCAAATCCGTATTCACGCAATGTCCTGTCCGTAACACCATGCAATGTTGCATACAAGAAATAAGCAGTATGCAAAGTCTACTGTGTGAAAAAAATATAAAAACCAACCCAGCCATTTAGATCTTGAACATCTTAATAAATTATTGAAAAGCTTTATAAACAAAAAAGCTTTTAAGGAAATGTGTGCATCATCTACCTTGGATGAAGTAAACAAACCCACAACATAGGATAAATCACCAGTTATTACTCTTGGGTTTTAAACAGTTAGCCTTCCAACCTTGTAAAATACATTAAAACGTCTTCACACAAAACAGAATTCAAACCTGCTTTGTGTGCTAAAGAAACAGCACTGCTGCCCTCTTC
The DNA here is from genome assembly GCA_013400195.1 of Aramus guarauna. Classification (NCBI taxonomy): domain Eukaryota; kingdom Metazoa; phylum Chordata; class Aves; order Gruiformes; family Aramidae; genus Aramus; species Aramus guarauna. The sequence goes on along the minus strand of VXBL01000270.1, from coordinate 779,363 downwards.
AGAAGCACGCACAGCGACTTTGGCACATGAGTTGTTCCCACCAAATATGTCTGAATTAGCTTCCTTTGATGAATTCAGAAATACAGTCTTTTCACAGTTCAAGCCATTTGTACTCCCTGAATGTCTGGTGAGAAGGAGGTGTCCTCTACTAGCCCATCTCTTGAACAGGCCTGAAAAGGTGTTTCAGATGTTGGCAAAACCCTTGCAATGCTTTCTCCCTCTGATACAGCACCTATGGCTGAGCTGGAAGACCCAGAAGCAGCCTGGAACTCTAGTTTACAATGCAGTCATCTTTCCACCTCTTAATTGCTTCCCTCTGCTCCTTGGGGGTCAGTCTGTCAAGGTGCTTGGCTCTCAACACCGCAGACGGAAACAATGTTCCTTGGAGAACTCTCAGCAAATATCTACAAAATAAACAGTTTCAAATAAGCTGTTTAAAAGCAGACTCAACACTGTATCCAGCAACACTAAAGGAAACCAAACACCATTCATGTAACCCTGAGGCTGCAGCAGCCTCTGAAACAGTTTTTGCAGGTGCTGTTTTGTGAAAATGAACTATAAGGCCAGCAACTGCACCAAAATACGTTTAAAACTGGCATTTTCAAAGACAGATACCAATGCTCCTGCCTTTCCAGGGTGAATGAGTTATCACACTTGAAGTTACAACTTCTTCAGTAAGGCAAAACCCTTAAATGTTAGGCTTGATAAAAACACAACTCAGGACCCCTTGTGAATCTAGTCAATGTGTTTCCACCCCACAAAGAAGCCTGTGCATGCACTCTTCATTCTAAATATGCTTATATATATATTAAATGACATAAATTTCAAACAGAAAATGGTTTCACAAATAAATACAGACTAAGCACAGGACTTCTATGTATAGTACATGTTCAACTTTGATCACTAATTTAACTTATTTGTATATAAATCATAAACTCTGTGGTTACAAAGATTACTGTTTTTTCCCCCTCCAAAGACAATATTTAATGTAATATATATAATTTAATACAAATCACAAAAGAAATTTTTTATTTACGGAAATTTACTGAGAACATGTCACTAAAGAGCTGTCCTCACATGGCTTGGTCTGGTAGAGTTACGACACTTCCTTTACATTCAGGATGGGGGAGCCGGGGGGAAAACCTCTAGCCAGAGAGATTTATAGTATCGCTGACTGAAAGAAAAATAATTTTGTTAACAACAGCAATCTGCAACTATAAAAGAGAAACGCACCGGGGTAGCAGAGCAACACAAGTAGTCAGGAGGCAAACCAAGTAAAATACTGGGTCTGTCATGTGCTTTTCCATGATCCAATAAGGGTTTGATAGTGGGTTGTTGGTTTTGCAGGTTGCCCCAAAAGCCAGAGCGAAGACAAAGTAAAACAGGATGCTGCCAACTGTAACTACTGTGTGTATCCAAGTCTGCAATTCAGAAAAGGAAAGAAATCAGATTTAAGCTATAAACAGAAAAACTTGTAACACCTGTATGTGTGTACACATGCATGCATGAACATGCACACACTCTTCCTCCAAGGACAGCTGCTTAATGTCACAGAGGATAGATCTGTTCAGATAATATTCCTAATTTTATACAAAACATCCCAGGAAGAATGGAGCCTTCTTCCGACAGTTCATAGGTAACCCAGCCATTTAATTTTTTTGTTCTACTAAATGCATAGCTTTTGATTCCTTTACGAAAGACTTTTTTTTTTCCCCCCCACCATTTGCCTTAGATGACCACCTCAGCCACTAGCACCAGAGAAAGCCTTCTTAAGCAAAGAGGGGCGAGATCTTCACATGACACCACCCTCATATATCTTGCTTGAGACACTGATTAACTGTTCTACATGGGAGTTTTCTGTAATTTTATAACTAAACAGCTATAATAGTTACTATGGAAACAACACTGTCATTGGTCTGACAGCTTGCCAACATTCAAAAATGCCAAATAAAACCCATTTAAGTAATGGTTTCCTATTCAGATTGTAGATACGCTCATGCTACCCATATATTCTCAATTAAGGCATTTTTATCACTGCTGCCATGCTCCCAAAAGAACAATGAAAAGATTCAATCACAACTTGAAATTTCGTACATTAAGAAACAATCCTAAAAAATATTTAAAAAAAAAGTTAAGAGAAGAAATAAAACTCCTTCATCTGTGTCCTTCTATTGTAAGTATTATTGTATTTTCTTTAAAATTATGCAAAACAGCCAAGTATTACCCTTGTAAGGGCTGTAAATTTACCCAAGCTAATGTAGATGCTTTAGCTTGTGCAGACTTAATTAAAAACTGCAATAGCATTTCTGCAGCATACTCATTCTCTTTTTCTGGCACCAAAATATACCTCTGAATTGTTTATCCTGGCCACACAGCAGATCATCAGTTCCAAGTATTGAAAATCAACAGTTCACATTGTCGTCTTTCAGAAGCAAGCTCTGGGAACTAATGAAGGCTCCGTAGATCACTGACTGGTTTTATCATTTGCAAAACTAAATTGACATCCCCCAAACCACCGCACCCTAATGAGGCAGGATCCTTTCTCTATTTACAAATAATTCTGAGGCCAAATTTTGTTAATTTTAGCCATATGAGCAATCCTTTTGGCTCCAATGACAGGTGCATTAGGAAAGCTCACATGGTCTTTAGGTCTTGGCCCTTTTATACTTATTCTGTTTTGTATATGAAGCTCTTTCTTCCGTTTAACGTTAATGAAAGCTGTATGCACATGCTCTGTTAGGAATATATGCTTTTAGAAACAAAATACTCACCACAGACTTGCACTCAATCAGAAGGTGAAACAGTATTATGAAGAGCGCTGCTGTGTTTATAGGATTTCCAAAAGAAAAAATGTCTATGTCTGAGCCATAGTAAGTCTGTAAAGGAAGACAGCGGTCAGCATAATATATTCTTTACGTGTAGTCCTGATACACAGAGTGGCACATGAACAGTTTCAATACTATGCATATTTGCATGCACACAGTTCAGCTCAGTTCCAGTGATGAACCTGTTAGTACACATTTATATATGAGGAAGAAAAAAATCAAACACTTTGTTTTATTCTCTAATTTGCTAGGATTTCTAGTATGTCAAAATGTATAAATGTATTTCACATCCAGCACTTACAAAGTAAGGCACAAAAAAGCAAACGAGACTTTGGTAAAAGGCATCCAGCACGGTTATCCAGAAACTTGAAGGCAAGTAAGCCTGTAAGAAAAAAAAATAATGGCATTGAAACAAATTGAACAAATTGCTGCATCCTTAATTAGCATTAATTTGGATTTGGGGAAAGATTATCTGCAGAAGTAATTCCAGTTAGTTTCCCAATGAGGTGGCATCTTTTGTGTTACGATAATAATAAAGAGCTCACTCCACACGTGTAGCTAAGTGTTAGCATTTAAATCAGCAGCCAGATCTGGGAACTCTGATCTCAGAGCTGTTTCTGCCAGAACAGACCTAGCAGAGCCTTACCTAACGAAGTACTAAGGAAGGCAGAGGGCTAGGGGACAGTGAATTACCCTAGCAGCTTACCATCACTGAATGCCAAGTCTCACTTTCTTCTATCTCCACCCCCTTCTCTTTTGGTACATGTGCTTCTGCCTCTTAATTTGTGCTGGCAGACTCCTCTGTGCGGGCTGGACTCCTCTGTGAGGTAACTTAACCCACTAGGATATGAGGAATCAATTCACTTTTCTGCTGGAATAACGCTGCTGTTTTAGTGAGTTAAATCAGCTCTTGGAAGGATCTGATGGGACAACTGAGCTGGCACAAGGAAGGTAGTTTAATTATGTGGGTAAAAACAGGAACGGGAAGAAAAGCAGGGAGAGGAGGAGAAGGAACGAGCCTTCCTCACTCAGTGGCAGCAAACTGCTATGACAGCTCAACCGCTTATGAAACCAAAGCTGCATGTGCCCTGGCTCAGATATATCCCATTCCTTCAGGCACTAAATTGAGATGCACAGGTGAGCAGTCTAGTCACCTGGGACTTCCTCTGCAATCAGTGGAGAGAGATGGATTTCTCCAAAGAGCCATTCAGCCCTTTCAAGAACTGAACTGCTCTCAGGGGGTCATGGGGGAAACTCGTTGTCTTACTTGCCTGTCAGGGAAGTGCTTTAAATTACCGAAGATGAATCTAAGCTACTGTCTGTTTTTATAGCTTGTACGGAGCTGTGCACTTGTGATGTCATGGTGCAATATTGTGACACTACATCTTTTAAAGCATTTACATTTCTTCCACACTGCACTTAATTCAAAGAAATTATTTCACTGTGCTTCCACGCAAGAAAGGAAATTATATACTATTTAACAACTCCAAGCACAGAGCAAGGCAATGCTGTGCTGAACAAAAGAGAAAAACTCTGATAAAAGTTAAGAATAAAAAAAAACCAAAGGGAAAGAGAAAAACTATTGTGTAATGCAGTAATTCTGACTATGTTGCCTCAAAAACCCTCAGCTCAGCTCAGCTCACCGTACATATCCTGAAGATCAAAACAAGGGCCAAATCCTCAGGCCTTGTAACATTTTCTTAGCCAAAACTCTCTGTGACTGACAAAGCACAGACCTTATCAAGCCAGTCTACAGAAGCTAAATCAGACCTAGACTTCTGCTGGGTTATACAGATGAGACTGCACAACTAGTATACAACACAGTGTAGCTCATTTTTTCAATAGTATTTGTTGGAATGGAATGGAATAGATTATTTCAGATAGAGGGGACCTACAACTATCATGTAGTCCAACTGCCTGAACAATTTAGGGCTCTCCAAAAGTTAAAGCATGTTATTAAGGGCATTGTCCAAATGTCTCAAAGACTGTCAGGCTTGGGGCATCGACCACCTCTCTAAGAAGCCCATTCCACTGTTTGACCACCCTCTTGGTTAAGAAACGCTTCCTCATGCCCAGTAGTCTGTTATTGAAAGGTTATGATCATAAAGAAAACAGTGAGGTTTATGTGACTCATATGCTCAATGTTTCCTCTCTCGGGGCTACTAGTATCTGTTCTGTCTTGGGCTCAGTATGTCACTGCCTTCAATTGTTAAAATTCACATATTATTTTAATTGTTAAATTAAAAAAAAAGATAAAGTTAAAATTATGCTAGAATTCATGTTAAGCGAACCAGAAACCAGGAAAAAGCTTACTGATTTATATGATTTTGATTTAGAAACTACCCACCCATTCCTGCAGTTTTCTGTGCTAAATGTTTGGACACAATTTACTTACAGAGCAGATATGATGTAGAGTGTTTTCAGACAGGAGAAAAGTGCCACCAGCAAATTCCAGAATATACCCATAAGGGGAAAAGAACCCTGAATGACAGAACTTTCTTGAGGATTATTTGAAAGGAATCTGTTCTGGTTCTTATCCATTTCTCACTACTTTGGCAGTTGAGATCCTTATATGACAGTGAAAAAGCAGTATCTAGTTCCCTTATCAATAAAAGTAAGCCCAGATGCCCAAAAGAAACCCATTTTGAGGAAGCACGTTGACAGCTGAGGCAGTGAATGAACATGCTGGTAACGATATTTATCTAGTACACTGCTTCACCTGAAGTTCTTAACTTCTCTTATCATCCAAATGTCTGGTAAGATTGGGTGCATGGCTGAAAAGAGCCTATGAAACACTTTTGCAAAAACAACTTTTATTTGTGCACCTATTGCACAAGCCTAGATGTTTTTCTAAGAGAGAAAGTGGTTTTAAGCTTCACATTTGCCTGATGTGAACCATGAAGGAAAGACAGAAATGGCTCAAATGCTGACCATTTCAATTTGTTTCAGGCCAAGCCTTCTTTAACGTACCACAGATTTCTGGTTCATCATGTACAGCTGCGGGAGCTGCATGAGTATCTCCGCAGACACATCTTTGTCCAAGACACCATAGATGATGGGTGGCACTGATGTAAAAAGGAGATTGAAAAGAATCAAGATCCAGTGGTCAGTCATTGATGTGCCTGAAAACCCACAGAAGAACTGGTACCAGAACAGGAGGTTCACGTAGGCCTGAAAAGTCAAAGATGGCATGATAAAATGTTACCTGTAGACAAGTGTTTTAAAAGCCAGGAGGAAAGCAGGCAGACCTTAGGTCTGGTTATAGTAATCTCTGGAAAAATAAGTATAAATGCTGTGGAGTTCATGCCAATCCCACAGTTTGAAATTGTATTTGACTAGCACACAGCTTTACATTTCAAAGCTGGACATGACTTGTTTAAATACTCATGCCGCCACCACATTAGTAATGCTCATTACCCACTGTTTAATAAAATCAAACAATGGCTTTGAGTGGGAAATTCAATCCAAGGAATGAGTCTCTGGTCTCTCTGCAAGCATAAATGGAAAACTGAATTGTTTGACATATGCTTTTTCTGTCTTTTTGAACCCATTCACAATAGAAACTTAAAAACAATATAAAGCTCCACTAAACCCTCCAGCACTCTCAAATACGCAAACTGTGATTTCCCTGGAATGGGACAGCTACATACCACATTCTTGTAGAAGAAGTAAAGCACCATGTTGGCAAGTCTGGTATAACACCAGTGACCATGGACAAGCAGCAGCTTCCTGAGGTGTCTAAACTGAGAGATTGCAAAGTCACTTGCCATCACAGCCTGCAACGCACATGAAAGAAAGGATATGTTATATCCAAACTGTTAAAGATAAGCTTCAGATACCACCATGTGAGCAACTTACCCACTATTGGAAATTCTTATTTTATAATTTTTTTGATACATAGTGCTTACGGTCTTAGCCTCGCTCAGATTCAAGCCCCTCCATTTTACAGTAAGACCCAGAGCTCAGCCCAAAATGACATAGGCAGGAATGTGTCTGTCTTTATTATTACCACACAACTGCACAGAAATCACTGATGCTTAGGCTGTACAGGAGTAATAGGGAGTTGGGTGACAGGCAGCAAGCTCTGCTGTTTGGAGTATGAACCCCTGCCGCATTCAGCTTCTGAGCGCTCCTGGGAGAGTGCTACAGTCTGGGTGTGAGCTCAGGCCACGAACTCTTGCCTGTGTACGGTAATGGACTGTGGAGTCACAGGGCCACTAGGGTAAACTCTGAACGGATTTAAAATGGAATCTGATGTCATTTGCAGCTGTCTTTGTATACACTACCTGCATGCCTTCTTGGCCCGATATTCCCACACCAGTGTCAGCCACCTGGATCATACTGACATCATTGGCACCATCACCTAAAAGAGGAAAAATCAAAACTAACTTCTCTTATTTGAAATGCAACCTGGAGGCAGCTTTGCTGGCTATCACATCACCATGGAGGTGGCAGGAAAAGACAAATATACAACACCAGAGTGTTCAGAGAAAAACATTTTTAACGGCCAACAGTGCAGCCTATGGAAAACCCTACAGAAAGCAGGATCAGTAAGCAGAAGGCCTGACTGAACCAAGCTATATTCTCCAAATAGCTATTAGCTGGTCCTTTTGTCGGAATTTAGTTGGTATGGCTTTAGATTACCATGAGTAAGTTTATGGACTAAATCTGGTAGTTCAGAAGACTAAAATCATCTTTATGCCAGAGACAACTACGATTCAAAGGATTATCTGCCTCGTAAAGTAAATTTTGTGACAGACATTAACAAAAATATAGGAAAGAAGAAACTGGCTTTTAGTTCTTTTCAAAGAACAGAAGATAACAAAGGACTCACCTACAGCTAATGTCATTGCCTTTAGCTTATTTCGCACCAGTCTGACCAGGACACTCTTCTGCAGTGGTGTGGCTTGGCAGCAGACTACAGCCCGACATTTTTCTGTGAGTTCCAAGAAAATATTCTGTAGGCTGTCATGAAGGACATGCTCTAAAGTTCTTCCATCAATAACCAGGCCAGCACTGAACCCTGGAGCTTGAGTGGATGGACTTGCAGAGACATTCCCAAGGTTCTCACTGGGGGTTTTCTTGCCAGAAGTATTCTTCTGGATGCCTTCTAAAATTTTGCTCATCAACAAGGCACAGGCATCCTAATTAAAGTCAAGAGAAAGGCAACTTGTTAAATACTGTTTGTGTTCTGGATCCCCTTTCAATTTATAAAATACACATGGAGAAAAGGTCAAATGCTGCTCTTGTGTAGCATTTCACTTGAATCCAGAAAGGCTCAGACATGAGGCTGAATAACCCTTTTAAATCACAAAGGATGCAGTTTGTTGTTAATAAAAGGGCCTGCGATTTACCTTTGCTTAAGTAGATTGGCTTGTGTACTATACTGGAAGAAGGGAAAACACTGAAGCAAATCAGAAAATGTTCACAGACTAGCAGAAAAAACAACCTGATTATTATTAATGATCCTGAAATATAAATACAGCTTTGATAGAAGACTTTTGCTCTCTACATTTCTTTTGTCTGGCATGCAAAGCCAAAAGTGCATTTCAAATCAGATTATAGGTGAGCTGCAATGAGTTACTGAAGAATTGGTCTTGTGGAATTTTTTATCTTGTCAGAATCAACACAAGATGTCCAAAAAATTCTTGATATCAACATTTATAATGCACATGCTATACAGAAGAAAATACCATATTCTTATATCTTCTCGTTATTTTACTTTGAAATGCAACAGTATCAAATGCTGTCTATTTTTTATTTCAAAGCCCAGTTAGAGGGAGGACAAGCACTTCTGCAAAAGAGGCTCAGTTCTCACTGTTAAGACACTCGTTCCCCAGTAGGAAAAAAGGAAGAAGTGTTAGCAAAAGTCAAACTGCAAGCTTTCCTCAAACACAACTGGACTAAAAATCCTTTCTTCTTCACTTTATTTTCCCTACAGTTACCACTTGCCACACAACCTTTTACAGCAGATACAAATTTCTGAAGTAACATATAAGCAGAGAAAAGAAGAAAAAAACAAAAGGTCTTAGAAAAACCCTCCAGCCCTTTAGAGAAGTCTCAGATTTCAGGTCTCTGCTCTGAGGAGAGACATTTCATACATTGGCTTTACCACTTACAGTTAGTAATTTCTCTCTTAAGAAACCCAAATTTGATTAAAAACAAGGTTTGAAAAACAGCTGATTATAAGCATCCACAAGGGGACACAACGATCAAGTGGGATTAAACTTGTCACCCAAAACAGCAGCATTTTGAACCACTCTTTACCACATGACTCAGTTACTGGGTGGTGGGGAGAAGGTGGCTTTTTCTCTGATACAATTGTTGGCAGATTAGTTTTCTTGAATATTGTGCAATGTACTTTAATGAGACAATTCTTTGTTCATTTCTGCAAGACAAGCAGGGCTGAGGGAATATATTACACAAAGCAACACAAAACTTAATTCAACAGAATTTGCTAATATGCTGTAACTCACAGCCGTTAGAAGCATGTGAAGCGTGTCACCTCTCTGACCTACCACAAAGAGCAATTAAGCAGTCTATTCAATTAAAATAATTAATCATAATTTAGGGACTGTACATAAAGAAATAGATGTTACATACATACATACATATAAAGGATTTAAAATTTTACCCACAAGGAAGCAAACCGTCAGTTTTGCAGCATTTTCATCTTCCAAGAAATCATGCTGTCTTTGGTTGGTTGGGAAAGCAGAGAACATGTTATTTTTCCATACTGTCCTGTGATATAGCCTGACTGAATTTTTCAGTAGAGGAAAAAAAAAAAAAAAAGGAAAGTGTAATTTGCCACTCACCCTACTCTCTGATTTCAGAACAAAGATTCTGTCATCTGGTTCCAGTAGCTTACAAGCATAAGCAATGTTGACAGCTGTCTCTCTCTTGTCACCTGTCAGCATCCATATTTTTATTCCCGCTTTCCGTAATGCCTGTATTGTGTCTGGAACACCCTCCTGTAGGCGATCTTCAATGCCAGTGGCACCTGAATTTAGACAAGTAGAAAGATTAGTGCTGCTGTATTTCCAAAACCAAAACGCTGACAGAGTGATAGGACAAGACGGTCCTCCGTGTGTATCCACATCCCAAAATAGACACCCTACTGGGACATGCTTGGGAATTCCTCCCTTCCAAGTCTTTCTGTCCCTGAGCCTATCACATGCAAGACTGTTGACATGTACCCTCATTACAGCCTCAGGGGCCTCCAACTCTTCACAAGACCCTTTTAAGTCAACTTGTCTCATTCTCATGGTTGTTTCATCCCACAGTGGCTGTGGGATACAGACTCTCAGGCTTCTCATGACAAATATACTCCCTTATTTCCATTCCCTGCTACCTCAGACTACCCCAAACCTGCTTTCATGTATCACCTTGATCCTTCCTATCTCAAGGTCCACTTCCTTATTCTCAACTCTGCTGAATTCTCTGTACTTCTTCTCCCAAGCCCCCACCACACGAAAATCCTCCTCCTCTTATATTTTTGCACACTGCTGCAAAGACCTGCCATTCATCATCAGGTTTCTCAGCTACTCATCACTGCTGTACCTCGCGTCCCAGGTCCTTTCAATTCATAGCACTAACTCTTTGTTTTGCCATTCCTCTTGCCCACACTGCCAACCTCAACAGCTCCCCCCACTGGGAGGAAACACATGCTCTAACACACATCCCTCGGTGCTTATAGAAAGACTTTCAACAAAAAAATACAGACACTTTAGCAGAGATACCCTCTTTTCTGGTGTGCACAGCAGGCAGACCTGTGCCCCTAAAGCCATCAAAAATCTTCTGTTCTAGTAACAATGAGGTAACACAACATCAACATAAAGCAGAACTATCTCTGAAAAGCTTCAGTGCCAGTGATTTACTATGGTACAGGACATTTTCACAATACAAATTGTACTAGATCATAACCAGGAGATGTGGTTTGCTTGTGGGATTCTCAGGCTAAGACAGTTTCTCAGAAAGAAACTTCAGCCAGTTGCACCTAGGTTCATTCTGAAAGACAAACAATAAAAAAAAATTCAAAGCAAAGTTTTCCCTCCTAGCATGTTTCTAGTGCAGGACTCTAGCCTGCAATTTGTATATATAAAGCACTGTCATATGGGGATAGGTAAGAGCCAAAAGGTCAGACAAATTTCTGACACTACAGCTATTTCTTCAGTAAGTAGCTGCCAACAGGGCACAGAGCTCATGGCCACTGGTTACCAGGAAGACAAAAACATCCAGGTTCTTGTTCTGCACTCTGCCTGCATTTTGATGCAAGTCAACAAAAGAGGCAGGAAGGAAGATGCTGGGATCTATTCGATGCAAGCTTCTTTGAGAGACACTGCCATGCATCGAGGGAAGAGAGAAAAATGTTGTTTCAACTTGGGCACTCTATACACCTAACATTCCCCTTCCGAAGTACTTGATCACCTCATAATCCAAGAGAAGCCAGTTTCAATATGTATACTGCTGAGATCCTGATCTGTGCTTAGTTAAGTGCAGCACGTTAGGACTATTCTTTCCAGAAATAGTTTTCCTTTCAGATAAAGGCCTGAGGCTTTATATACATCGCTCTACAGATTTCATACCTGCCTATGCAGTGGACTACAAACCACTGTTGTCCTCCATGATCTTGGCAATACTGAGATGATTTGAATTTTTGCTTGTTGTTCTTTGAGGACAAAGTCTTCATTTCTCAGTCCTAAGAGGACAGTCAGAGTTACAGCTGCAGCTACACCAGGTAATGTTTACTAAGAAAGCAAAGGAAGGCTCAGAGAAGCTGAATGAGAAGTGCTGTAAGTAGTTCTGCTCTGCAGATCACAATGTACATAAGCCCCAGGCAGGGGTACCTAAGCTAGCAGAGGTACTGAAAGCAAGCACCTTGGCAGTACAAACCCATTTACCCTTCTTAGTCTCACTCCCATTTAATGTTAGGGCCAACTCATACTGCATACTGTCCCACCAGAGACGTGAGACAAAAAAATGCCTTGGCCTGCAGGACAGCAGGCCTCCACAGAAACTTCGCTTCCCTCTGCTGACTCTATTTCAAAAGGGTACCTGTATAGCACATCATCCCTTAAAACTACAGCAGCTAGCAGTGCTGCTCTGGCTTCTCTCCAGAAACTGAAGCCACTAATCCCAGAATTCCTTTCAGTATCAAGGTTTATAGCATTTGCCCTGAGCAGATGTGGCAAAAAATGAGGGAATTAACACCCTTCCACACAATAGGATCTGTCTCTCTTCAGCTTCTACCTTTACTACCACAGTCAGGTCTCTGCACTTTGTTTTCCAAGCGTTATTTGCTGGACAGTCCTCTAGAGTTATTATCCCAGACTGCCTGCAGTTGACCTTTTACACATCTACACCAAATGTTTTTCATTTTCTTTTGGCTTCCTCATTCCTGCATAGCTGAATGACCATCAGAGGAATGGTTCCTGCAGAAGCATGCCTGACTTCTTACCTCCATGTTATTACAGGAGGACACAGCACAAGCATACCTGCTGTGCCACACACCCAACAGTGATGGAAAATATGCCAGAAGTGGGATCCCTGTGAATGTTTGCCCAGGCAGGCCCGTGACCTGTTATTATCATTTCACGTGCTTATTATGATGACACTTAAAAACTCTAGTGAGCACAAAAAAGAAACCGAATTTAAAAAAAAAAATAAAAAATCAGTAAAACTTTACCCTTTACAAACAACAGAAGAGCACTAGCTGTCTTCAGTGTGTTACTTACCAGCAATATTTATAAAAATTCAGTAGAAACAATAAATTCTAGGTCTGTAGAAAGCCATGTGTTACACAAATAGAGGTGAGCAGAGCTCTCTGCAGGTAAATTCCAATTATGAACATCATAAGCAGTTTCCTGGGAGTTACAGCATTTTGTACTTACCAAGCAAAGTTAATTTGGTCTCAAGCCTGATGGTAGATTCAAGCAGCAGTTCCTCCCTGTTGTCAATACTGGTTTCTGCTAAAAAGTGATGATTTAACCACTCTGCATACTCCGCATCACTCATCACCTACAGAAGGAGAGAAAACATACAGCAGGTATCTATATTGTGTTTTCAAAGGGCCCTCAAAGGTGTCCTCACAGTTACTTCTGTTGTCCACATACTGAATCTAGAAGCGCAGCCCCTGGCAGTGCATTACTTATGTCCCTCAACACGTCCATGGATTTAATATGATGTCCATACTGTCAGATTAGATTACCAGGTTTCACAAGCCATGTTGCTCACTGGCACCCTGCAGATTCCTGGAGCTGCCTGACAGCTTTCCATTCAGACAGAACGTAGGCAGGCCAGTGAACATAGTCTGCTCTCCCTACTGCTCATTAATTGCAGCATTGACACAGCTGCAGAATCACTGCACAGCTGTGTACATCTCGATGACTACACAGCTGCACAGCCTGTACTTTCACTTTGCAGAAGGCTTCGTAAAGAGGTCCATTGCCTGTTTCAATCCCTATGGAATTTTACTTCTGAGCAGCTTTGAATTTAAAATGGAATCTCAAAACGTCACTTAAGTTTTGCATCCAGAGCTTGTAACACTGCAAATTGTTTGTGAAACCCAATAAAACGGCTCTGGCTTCATCTGTTTTCTGTGTCTGGAATTCCAATCAGGGTCAGTTTCACACAAGGAGACGTCCTCAGGACTCTTGAAGAAAAACGGGCTATTTGACAACCCCTGTTTTAGAATTAGGCTATTAAGCTACTTGGCATCCCAAACTGACAACAACTATGGCAATCTAACAGAAGTCAGGAACTGATTTGGGTCAACTTACAAATTCCTCCTGAAAGAACATAAGGATAAACAAAATGTGGCAATGGAAGTCTGTTTAGAAGTGGTGATGTCTGCTCCATTGGTGATATCACTCAGAGTGGTCACAGACTGTTAACATTCTTAAAAATATGTATTAAAAGGAGTACCTTCTTAGCAATACACAGAGTGCGCAGTCCTCTTCTGGCATAGTCATCCAAATGCTTCTGAGTTCTCTCTTTAATCTTTTTTTGTTCCATTTCTGAATTATTAGTACCTACTATCACACAAAAGCAAAGAAAGCAAATTAAATATGCATTCTTAGCCTAAGTTTAGCAGAAAGCTTTGAAGGTCTAAATGTGTTTTAAAAATACAGAAATGTTAACAAGTTTTATTTTAACTATGATTGTATCTTCATGTTTGCACAATGTACTGTGGCTGTATCTATAGAGAGCATGCAGTGCATCAGTCTGCACAAGCAGTGAGGGGGAACCCATCTGGTACTGATACATCTTTGGATGCCACCAGTGTTTCAAAATGTTTTTCTAAAATAAAATTATTTCTAAAATTAACTGGGCCACAGACACCCAAGGAGCTTTACTGTCACTGGTCTAGTGGGAGGGAGCTAAAAGGGCAGTTGCAAAAAAGCTTTTTTAAAAATAACTGTTAAAGGGGTGCACTTTGAGGACAGGCTGTCTAGATAATCAAACTCTGGGTACCTGTTTGGAGGTACTGTTGCTGCCTCATGGTCTACAATGGCTTTCTGTCTAGACTTTAGATGGCTAATATTGGGTGAGTTAAAATCCACCCTTGGAAGTGGAAATATCCCTCTTCCTCACTGAGATCAGCCAGCCATGGAACATCCAAACCCAACTTCCTTTTGGTGATATCAAGCCTTTAAAAATAATTCCTTTATATTACTTTCCAAACCATTAAAAATAAAAATTTTGGAACATCTTCTGAACTTAAATATATTTAGGTATTTATTTCTAACATACACAGATCATACCTTCTCTTCAGTGCCTTCAGTAAAAATCAATGACTGGTTGCTACAGCATATGAATAAATCAGTTAGTGCTTAAACAACACAGTGCAACCCTCCTGTGGCAGATTCAAAAAACGTTTACCCCCCCTCCCGAAACAACAGGGACCAGCAGGAGGCACCACACAACTTTACAGATACTATTATTACACCTAGTAACACAGAAATAGTCAGGGGTCAAGGGAAAAACACTGAAAAAGCAGTGATAGGTGACATCTGCTATCAATATCTCTCTCCAACAGCTCAGAAACACTAACATAGGTAAAAGCTAGAAAGTATCTCATTCTAATAAACACCTCTCAATGTGTAGCAGAAGCCAACTATTCAAGCAGATGACCTTACTTTACAACTTGCAATACTTCAGCTGGCTTCAAAGGGTCTGCTTACACACCACTAAATCCTTTGAGTAACCGCTGCTTCTCTCTTCTCCGTTTCCACACCAGCACAGAGCACAGCTATGATCTAGGTGACACGCAATACTACTTTTCTGGGTTCCCTATAAGGAATTATTCACAGATAATAGTTCTGCTCGGTTACTTGTCTCTTCTCATGAATCAGGCCATCTGTTCAACTGTACTGAAGAATGACAAAGGTGAGCAAAGGATTAGAAGTTCTATAGATACCTTCACATGCAGTACTCAACAAATCCATCATGACTGAGTCTGCACCTTTTGTGTACACCACCACTTTGCTGGAGATTGGATGCCGAACCACCACTGACATCCTTTTCCGCACTGAATCAAAAGGCAGGATATGCAAAAGCTGAAATGTTAAAGATCCCAGGCCTGCGAGGTCCACAGTTACTTGATCTGGAGTCCTAGACCGTAAAATGCATTTGTAAGCCCTAGCAGCATGAACCAAGGCAGCTTCATCCGGACTCTCAGCTTCATAACATAGTTTAGGTAAGGGAGACAATTCAATAGACGATGCAGCACTGTTGTGTTCACAGCCAGCAGCTACACTGGCCATATCTAGTTCTTGAGGCACTTGGGAATCTTCTGGGCTGTCAGTATTGCAAGTCTCAGCAGCCCTTTGAGCAGCTCCATCCAAAGCAGGTGAAGCCAGTTTCATTCTGAAAATAGACAGTTTGCTCACAAAACTATTGGGGCTTTCAGATGATGATTCTTTTACACTTGGAAGTGGGGAGGAACTTAGTCTCCGGACCGACAACCTCTGGAACATTTGCCTGATTTCCTCAAGTGATTTAATAGGCATCCTACCCAGTGAACAGTGTCTCATCTGGAATAGAACAGTTAGAGAAAGCATATATGTTAAATTCTTCATATTTTATTACATTAAAGAAAGACAGCTTACAAACTGTAAACATGTAAACAACTTACAAACATGTTTCTTAATGAATGTAGTATTTTAAAATTTACCATGAGTTTGGCTGCTCGTATTAAAGATGGCCAGCTCAATTAAACATGTAACCATATGAGTACACTAAACAGCTTTTGTAAGAGCTTCATTATTCAAACCAAAAGAATTGTAAAAATACTTCAGATCTGAAAACTTCATGCATTCTAATTTTGATTCCTGACTCTGTGTAATCATAGAACCTTAAGGTTGGAAAAGACCTCTGAGATCATCAGGTCCAACCGTTGACCCAACACTACCATGTCTACTAAACCATGTTCCGAAGTGCCATGTCTACATGTTTTTTGAACACCTCCAGCGACAGTGACTCTACCAGCTCTCTGGGGAGCCTGTTCCAATGCCTGACCACTCTTTCAGTGAAGAAATTTTTCCTAGTATCTAATCTAAACCTACCCTGGCGCAACCTGAGACCACTTCCTCTTGTCCTTTCACTAGTTACTTGGGAGAAGAGACCAACACCCACCTGGCTACACACTCCTTTCAGTTGGTTGTAGAGAGCAGTAAGGTCTCCTCTCATCCTCCTCTTCTCTAGGCTAAACAACCCCAGTTCCCTCACCTGCTCCTCATAAGACCTGTGCTCCAGTTCCTTCACCAGCTTCGTTGCTGGTCTCTGGACACACTCCAGTACCTCAATGTCTTTCTTGTGCTGAGGAGCCCAAAACTGAACACAGTACTCAAGATGTGGCCTCACCAGAGCTGAGTACAGGGGCACAATCACATCCCTACTCCTGTTGGCCACACTATTCCTGATACAAGCCAGGATGCTCTTGGTCACCTTGGCCACCTGGGCACACTGCTGGCTTATGTTCAGCCGGCTGTAAACCAGCACACACAGGGCCTTTTCCACCAGGTAGCTTTCCAGCTGCTCTGCCTCAAGCCTGTAGCATTGCCTGGGGTTGCTGCAACCGAAGTGCAGGACCCAGCACTTGGCCTTGTTAAACCTCATACAGTTGGCCTCAGCCTATCAATCCAGCCTGTCCAGATCCCTCTGCAGAGCCTTCCTACCCTCGAGCAGATCGACACTCCTGCCCAACTTAGTGTCATCTGCAAACTTACTGATGGTGCGCTCAACCCCCTTGTCTGGATCATTGATAAAGATATTACACAAGACTGGCCCCAAGACAGCCCTGGGGAACACCTGTTGTGACTGGCCACCAACTGGATTTAACTCTGTTCACCACAACCTTCTGGGCTCAGCCTTCCAGCCAGTTTTTTACCCAGTGAAGAGTGCACCTGTCTAAGCCATGAGCCACCAGCTTCTCTAGGAGAATGCTGTGGGAGACAGTATCAAAGGCTTTACTAAAGTCCAGGTAGATAACATCCACGGCCTTTCCCTCATCCACTAGGCAGGTCATCTGGTCATAGAAGGAGATCAGGTTTGTCAACCAGGACCTGCCTTTCATGAACCCATGCTGGCTGGGCCTGATTCCCTGGTTGTCCTGCACCTGTCTGGTGAGCGCACTCAAGATGAACCGCTCCATAATCTTCCTTGGTACCAAGGTCAGGCTGACAAGCCTGTAGTTTCCCGGCTCCTCCTTCCGGCCCTTCTTGTAATACTTTAGAAGTATGACATTGTAACTTTCAAAAGTTGTGGCAAATGGAACTGAACACTTTAATTCTTCTTCTGAATTAGCAAGACACTTGTGAAGAATAAACCAATTCCATACCCTTCACAGTAACTAGCTATAAGTACTGTTAAAAATACAGTACTTTATCAATACTTTTTTAATGTCTGAGTTTAAAACAAAGGACAATTCCCCTCTCATCAATGTTACAAAGTAATTGGCTTGTTGTTACTCAGAACAGTTAGGCAGCTAATAGCTTAAAAACAAGGAACAAGGCATGCAAGGCTGACATTCATTTCTCATTACTGGTGAAGAATTAAGAATGAGTTATCACCAGGAAGAATGTTCTCCTTTGCCACTGAAAACCATAAAGTAAGGACAGAATCTTGCTTCAATTCTACTGCAATTGCGAGCAAGTCATAGTGTGTAACTGTAATCAAACCAAAGGGAGCCCATTTATTTACAGATATGGCCAAATAGCCCAAAAGGCCTTCTTACCTTCTGACGTGGCTGATTGGGGACTGAAACTACAACAGTATTACAGATTGCCAGAGCAAGAAAGAAGTCAGTGATGTACATTGTCTCCAAAGATAAGCTGCTGCTAGCTTCTTCTGATTGTTGATAGAAATGAGAAGAAATTTGACTGAACTTCTCCAGCAGTTGTGTGTCTGGTACAACATCAGTTTCCTATTGATGAAATGAACAAAACTGTCCATTAGGATCTAAGCTTCATCTCAGTCTCTGGAGGTTAAATCCGTTACAGATGAATGAAACGTGTAAGCTCATACAACTTCCTTCCTGTTAGATGCCGAGTTGGTTATCCTGGGAAGTAGAGAACACTCTGGTGCCTTCACTGCCTTGTGCTAGGCTAGCTCATTGAAAATGATAAACTTCATGCCCAGAGAGGTAAACAGTAGTGCCTCAGTTCACAGACACTTCAGCAGAGATTAAGTATGATAAGCGCTACTTAGACACCTTCAGGTACAGAGGCAGAGTTTCTACCTCTTGTAACCTCCAATAAATACTGGTCATCTAGATATTTCTTATTAAAACCAAAAGAAAACACTAGAAACCTCTTAAAACAAAACCACAAACTGTTATTAAGATGAAGCCGGACAGGCTGAGAGAGATGGGATTGTTCAGCCTGGAGAAGAGAAAGCTCCGAGGACATCTAATTGCAGCCTTCCAGTACCTAAAGGGGGCCTACAGGAAAGATGGAGAGGGACTGTTTATCAGGGAATGTAGTGATAGGACAAGGCGTAATGGGTTTAAGCTGAAGGAGGGTAGATTTAGATTAGATGTTAGAAAGAAATTCTTCACTGTTAGAGAGGTGAGGCACTGGAACAGGTTGCCCAGAGAGGTTGTGGTGGCCCCATGCCTGGAGGTGTTCAAGGCCAGGTTGGATGAGGCTTTGGGCAACCTGGTCTAGTGGAGGGTGTCCCTGCCCATGGTAGGGGGGTTGGAACTAGAAGATCTTTGAGGTCCCTTCCAACCCAAACCATTCTATGATCATGGACTCACAGCAGCAAGAACCAAAGCATACACCTTCATGATCCAACGAACATCTTGCAATGTCAACTGCAAATACAATGCAGCTAAGCAATTATGGGAGGCTCTGGTTTTGATGGAAGAGAGAAAGGAATTCTTAAATGACAAGCACTCTGATCAAATGTGGGTAAAAAGATATTCCTTCATGAGTAATTCGTCAGCAATTTAGCATCAAAACCAACAGCTTTTACTTACAATGGGGCTGCTGAAAGCAACGTGTCCTGAGTGGGGAACATCACCAGCTCCATCTTCCCTTCTTAATGCAGGGTAACTACCAGAAAACTGATTCAAAGGCTTTCTGTTCAAAGGTTCAATCACAGCTCTGCAGTTGTGCCCCTGCCATTCTGACATACAGGTTGAAGAGCCACACTGATGATCAGCTGAATCCTCATCCTCTGAATCCATCTCTTGATAGGATTCCAACCTCTTTGCTATGGAAAGGGAAGCAAAATTATTGTTCTATGAGCAAAAAGAAACTTGTCTAAAACACTGCTTGAAGGTTCAGGAAACAAAATTTTGAAGTAAGGAATTTCGTATATAGTTAAGAATAATCCACCATTTATGAAAAATAAAACCCATAACAAGCCATCTCACTGACTTCCTGTATGGGACATTGCACTTCATGAGCAACACCCCACTGGAGTCAATTCTGAAAGGGAGCAAGAATGATCCGGGTTCTAGACAATGAGCTACATGGAAATAGTAACATAAGCTGGAGTTACACAGCCTCCAGAAAAGCACATTGATGGGAGCCAAATAATAGTCTTCAAGTACATGAAGGGCAATTGGATAGAGAAAAGAAATAGCCTATTTTCTATGCACACTGTGGGTAACAGAAGACACAATGGTCCTATATTGTGGCAAGACAGACTCAGGCTAGGTATCAGCAAAACTTTGTCAGAAAAGATGTGACTGAGAAAGCAGTGAATTGGACATCATTGGAGGTCCTGAAGAAACAAAAAAAAGTATTCATAAAGAATGATAGTAACAACTCTGCTCTAGGCCAGAGAAATGGGACCAGATTACCTCCTGATATGTTTTCCAGCCTAATTATTTTATGATGGATCAGGATTGTATGCCAGTGGTTTGACAAGGACAGCTTCTAGCAGGAACTCATTAAAACTTTGTTTAGCATTTCTATATTGGACATCCCCTCACACACACATACACATTTTCTGAGTATTTAACTGAAAAGCAAGTTTCAATAATAGAACTTTGTATTGACATGTCTAATACCTTTGCACCAAAGATATAAATGCAGTTCTGTGCCCCACATATCTAGCTAGGAACATCAGTGGTGTAAAGAACCTCTGTAGCAAATGGAAACACACCAATGCTATCATGTGCTTGTTAAGAATACACTCCACAGTGGAGTTCTGGGACAGTGACCACATGTAAGAGGCTGCAATCTCAAACCAGACAGCACTGGATCACTGTACATGATTCAGCTTTCAAGTTTTTACCTGTCACTGTGAAAATATCATGCAATGCGCATACACTAGCAGTTCAATGTCTGCATCCACAGACAGCGCGAAAAAACTATTCTGAGAGCTATGCATTGCTTATTTATTTCATTAAAGTGTTAATACAAGCAATGGCATCCTAGGAAAAAAAGAATATTAATACACAAGCATCTCCTGCAGCACCACTAATTCTCTATTTTTTTCTTACTTAAAGTGGCAGCTACTGTACAGGAAAGAAGTGGAATATTATTCTGTTTTATGTGAATTGGAAACCTACCCACAGTTCAGAGTCCCTGCTCCTGTGACACAGTAAAAGAAAGGCTGAGCTGATTCATTGCTGTGGCCAGCAGGGTGTGCCTTTTGCTCACAGTTGTCAGCAGTTCTATCTGGCAGCAAAACCACCAAAACCACAAAGGGTGTTTTAATACACAGCTGTGCTTCACGTGTCCACCTATCAGCACCTCATCTTTGATCTCATATGGAATACTTGTATTGCCCACCAGCAAAATAGCAATTATCTGCAGCCACTAGTACTTACACAGAATAGTGGTAATAAAACCGTTGTGGTTTTATCCAATTAATAAAATAGAAAACTGAATCGAAGACTTGATGTCACTCTGCCCAGTTTTCTCTTGTGTCTGGAGCTGTATCTTCACCTGGGCCCCAGAAGGCTTCAAGTAGGCTCTCATGAAATGCATATTGAAAGATGCTACACTATTAGACAATGAATGAAGCAGCAACTATCCAGTAACGTCGCTTGCTGACTTTTTGGCTAACAATAAACATTAAAGATATAAGTAAGAATACAACAGTCATTATTTTTGATGGAGGTACTTATCTTTGCTGCCTTAACATATCTGCTTGACTTGCACCTTAATGGTACTCTTAAAGCTCTGACTTCAGCATGTATTTTATTTGGGTTACTGTATCCTCAAGGGCAACAGTATGTTGAATTGGAGCCTTAAGATATACCACATAAAGGTGGTACACTGCTATGGCAGTCAACAGGATGTTTTAACCCTAAAATCTAGGTAAGCATTGGCAATCTAGTTGAAGAAAAAAAAGAGGAAAGATTAGATGAGCAATTTTCCCATGTTCTGGATTCTGAATATTGCAAGGAGAGAAGCAAAATATAGTAGAAATGACTTCTTCCAGAGCGAGAAAAGAATATTTTGTTCATGGTATCAAATATGTTGGAACTTAACTAGCTGCAAAGCAGCACCTTACATACAACCTTCAAGTCTCTTAACACACTATACATGAAGGGAAAGATGCACGGCTATTAGTTGGATTCGGTCTGAATTCATACCTTCTGTGAGCGTGTATTGCCACATAAACTCATGAAGTCCACCAGACCCCTATCAAAACTTTCAGCTTCTCTGAGAAGAGCAAAATGACCCATTGCAAACACAGGTTTAGTGTCTTACCATTTTCCTCATGGCAATACTCCCGTCCTGCAATGCTGCATCTCCGAAAAACCATCTTATTTTCAGTGAGGGTTCCAGTCTTGTCAGAGAAGATATACTGAATCTGGCCAAGGTCTTCAGCAATATTCAGTGCTCGACACTGAATTGTTGAGTCTGTTTTCTCATGGTAAAAATCACTGTCATTCTGTATTAAATAAATTTGTCCCAGTTTGACAACTTCAATTGAAACATAGAGAGAAATTGGGATCAAGACCTACCAAAATAAAACATGGGGATTAAATAAAACCAAACTCTTTGGCCAGTTACAAACATGAAGTAGCTCTACTGAAGCTGAAGAGTTACTTCAAGGATATAAATGAGATCAGAATATGACCCACGTTCAAAGCAAATCGAAGTTACCTGTAATAAAATTATCATTGTCCAGAACATATTGAATCCTGCTAATGCTGGAGGAATCGACTTCCCATCTGGCTTAGGGATGTTAAAGAAAGGTATTTCCGAATATCTACTTAACCAAATTCCATGGCCTTGAAAACAAGAACAAGATAAAGTGAGTCAGTTGTATGTAAACTGTATCACAGTTCAGGGTCATGGTGTTAGCTGTTCTACTCTGCAGTTCTTTTTAAGCTTTTAAACTTCCATTTTATATCTTGAGTTTGTCTTCAATAGGAACCCCATTAAAATTAATTATCAATGCACACATGAATACCTTACATGTATTTCTATCAACAGCACATCTATGCAACATATCACAGAACTAAAGGAATACTAACTACTTGATACTTTTTTTCTCCCCAGAAAAACCTCTGGCAATTAATTGTATCATCCTTGCTTGTCCAGGTTTTAGTTATCCTGTGAACACCATGTCATCATCATCAAGTGTAGTCTGAAGAAGGTTTTTTAAACATGTTTTAAACACCTTTTTGATTTGTCATAAAAGTTAGTCTGTTTAGATTTACTCAAGCTCATTATTTAATCAATCCCTAAAATACTGAGTCCTTACAATTCTAGTCATACTAGGCTTCTCCCCACAATGCTGTACATGCATCTCATGTTACCTGAAAAATCCTAAAAGAAAGCAGGAGTTTTGCAGAGCAGTTAGTGAGAGAAAAGAGAAATGCATCAGAGAAGCAGATTCCACACCTAAGAACTCACACCAGGAACATACTTCTTGACCACACTCCAGGATTAAACATGACAACATGAACTAAAACCTGGCAGCATTCCCAACTACAAGGGAATTACACATTGATAAAGGCAGTTTCCGAGATAGGCTGTTAAAATGAATCAGGCCCAAAATAAAACACTAAGCACTGTAGGCTGAGAGATGAAAATAGATGAAGTCTGCTGATTCTCACTTACCTATTGCACCAGTTAAACACATCAAAATTAGAAGCAGAACACACCAAAGAACATCCGTGTTCACTTTTCTTTCCAATCTACTGCGCTTGTAATGAGGGCCGCTGTTATTCAGCATGGCTTTGGTTTCATGACCTGTAACCGCAACACAGGTTGAAATCCTCTAATAAGCAGGTATCAGAACCACAAGTGCTTTGTATTTCTAAAGCTCTATGAAAAGGGATATTTCTGTTAACTAATGTTAGTTACAGAGATTATAAATATGAGCAAACTAACTGCTCCTATATAAAATATAAAAATTCTGTCCTAAAGAAAACTGAACAAGCTAAACCAACATCTGTCACGTACACATTAACTTTTATACTATCAATAATACTCCTTCCTATAGAAACAATCTCATTCTTGATATTTTCTATATGAATTCTAATATTTCTACAAAATCCTGCACTGCATTACAACTATATGGCTGGATAAAAAACCTCTGCCCTTTGATACAGAACACTGAAGAACAGCTTCAGTTTTGGACCACAAAAAATTCCTAAGCAAGCCATGCATCTCCATGTCCATTTCAACACCTTTGTTTACCATTGCAACTAACAGCTGGGGACAAGGACCTGTTCACATGGAACAGAGCTAGCCTCCCATGAATAATCAGATGTATCAGTTCTTCACATTGTTAAAACAGAAACAAACTTAATCCAGACATGCATTCTTAACATTTCTAGCTATAGCTGCCTTCTGGATTCAAGCTTTTACTCTCCTAATTCCCCTTTGTATGATATTGCTTCTTAGGGCACGTGACTCTATCTTGTTTGCAAGGCAATCTGTGAAAGCCAGGGTGGTTCACTAACCTGCATATACCACTATGCCTACAACAGCTTCTGTGTTTCTTATTGTGCATCCTCGGAGCAGTAAGTTTTCCTTGCTGAGGCCCACTCGATCCTTATTTGAATGCTCACTGAAAAAAAAAAGAGCACATTACTTCAGCTGTAGGACTCCAGCAATTACCAGTCAGGCTTTGCAAAACCATTAGGGAGCAGATTTCCCAAAGAACCTGCTAGTTGCTGCCTGCCATTCTGACATTTCTGATCAGACTTTTCAAAAAAACAGGGTAACATGCATGCAGATCACCTTTGAAAATCCAGGCATGTAGGCACTGTATTAAAATTTTCTTGTGTTTACAAGCCTAGCATTTGCCAGCTGGCATATGGAAAGTAGGAAGTACTATTGAAAAGAGCTCAAAACAAACACTGGAAGTCTGAAAGACTTCTACTTGGATTGCCAACATCTGAAAAAATTTCTAACAAAACATAAAATCCCATTTTAAATATACTGTGAGCATTGTTACTCCTGTGGCATACTTTCAGTGCAGGTAGGCCCACTGTTTGCCGAGGTGTTTCCTCAGAGACTGGGATTTATATGTATTTATTTTTCTTTTCATATTTCTAATGTGTCAGTGCTCACAGGTAACAATATAACCATTATAACTCTTGAAAACTGAAAAATCAGTCACCTTCTAAAATAGTATTTTGTTTTTCTACTGTCTCTAGAAAATCATAAACTCATAAAAAGAAAAGACACAGATAGGCACGTGGGTCAAAAGGAGTCTGATCAAGTCACCAATGGTTACACAAAACAAATCAGAGTAGGAGAGGTAGCCAGTCATTCCCATTTCCAGTTCTGAGCAATGCAGTTTGTCCAATTAGGCTACAGTCCACACCAAACACTGTAGATATCACGTATTATTAACAGCAGATTTAAAAAGCTATTTCAAATATGGAATAGACAACTGCAAAACAGCTTGAAGTAAGACGCTGAAAATATTCGATACAAAATAAAAAGCACTAGCGGGCTTTCCCAGTTCACAGTCTGCTGCTCAGAAAGGCCTTCTGCAACTCTCTCTGTTGGGCTGCACTCAGAAATTTAGTGGTGCAAACAGACTTCTATACATATTATTTTTTAAAGCAAACATTACAACCTCTCTCAAAATTAGTAAAACCACCAGAACAAATGACAATAGTTTAAAGAGGCACCAAACCTACTTACACAAAGCCTCGGAAGCAACTGAGATTGTTGTTAGGACTTTCACACTCTATTCTACTGGAAAATTTTTCTGGATCAATTTCAGAGACCTAAAGACGTAAGAAAAAAAAAACAAACAGAGAACTCAGATAAAATGTGAGGGAACTTAAAAACAACATAAATTCATAGGTTTAGATATTACTATATAACGATTTGGCTTTGAAACTGTAAGTTGCTGGTGGTGTTGATGATCTGCTACCCAGTATAAATCAGACTTACACAGCATGGAAGGACTTCCTAGTAAATATCAAACTCTGGCAAGTATTAGTTGAATTGCTGATATTTTGAGAACACTGGAGAGGAGAAAATGGGTAGAAGAGTGATGATGAAGAAAAAAAATGCAGTAAGAACATCTGAAAAGCAGAGATTTCCCATAGGTTTTTTTGGTGATACAGAAAAAAAGACACTGTCTTCACTGCAAGCAGAATTTCTTCCAAACAGCTATTGTTTCCGACACCTTGACCAGGACACTATCTGTGCTAATGCAAAGCAAGCAGGTAGAAATTTTTAATGAAGTTTGAGCCTTACTAGTACTGACGAAAGGGCTGTTATGGAAGACTAGAAGTACATGTTGCGAATAAAGAGCAGGTGAGCTCTTCAGTGAAAAGCCAAGCAAAACAAATATCCTTTATTAATAAAAAGTGAAACCTGACAAGAAGAGAAAAAACAAAAGCCTTTATCTTTGGAACTACCTGCAATTCACTTGCAATGTAATTTCCATTAATGGCATATGAGTATGCCTTTAGTATAACAGAGCCATTTCCAACCTGAGCACCTTCCACTAACTCTCTGGAAAGTCATTTGTTCTGCTCTTTAGAAAAAAAAAAAAAAAAGAATGACCAATTTAAGGTTTCAAACTCCAAGGATAAATCTGTAATTCGTAAGTGTTATTGAATTACAGGTCTCTGAGAAGGCTGCACTTCACAACTGAAGTGAGTTCACGCTGTCAGAATAGCAACTGTGAGGTTAAATCGCAATCCTGTAAGTAGAATTTGAAAGTCAGAAGATATACTATTATTAACAAGTATTGGCTTGATTAAAAAAAAAATTTTGCTCTATTGATTTGTTGCACTGTATTAACCTGAAGTCAATATGAATGCAGCCTTGGACAGACAGATACCTTCAGTCTCTTTGTAAATTTAATTAACTCTAAAAGACCTCTCTCTCCACTGACCTTTCTCATGTTTATTTGTACAGGAAGGACAACATTTCTGTAAAATGTCAGACAGTATAATTTATTCATGCTTTTTAAGCATTTCCTGTTGTACAATGATTACACAAAAAAAGCACAAAGAAAGTAAGAACTACCCCCAAAATGAAGTAAAATAGCCAAGGCAGTTGACTCTTTTCTTCTACAGCCTAGAAACTTGTCTCCAGAAATGTATTTCTGGTGAAAGCATCTTATTTTTGATGGACAACTAAAGCGTTTGACTTGGTCAAACAATTTGTAGCAGCACTGAAGGTGTTAGTAGGAGCTTCTTGCAATATACCTTGAAATAGAGATCACAGACACTTGGGGTGTAACCTACAGTGGGAACAGAAGTTATGTCTACACTCTGCCAGTATAAAACAGAGATGACAAAAACTATGTCCAAAAGCAAGTACCTTGATATGGACACTCAGATCTTCCTGGACTATAAGTTTATGGTCTATATTTCTTCATTATAATCTTAACTTTGACACAGCAAATATTGACAGTAGAAGATTTTGCACTTTGTTTCTTGAGATGCTTTCCTGTGTTTCCTGGCATAAAAGAGAAGATTCTCTAAGGCAGAATTAAAATTACTTAGATTCTGTGTAAAGGCCCCTAAAGAAGGGGGACAATGAAGATGGGAACTAAGTAAGGAAGCTGGGAGCAATAGGCTCTGCATCAGCCTCTCTAACTGGAATGGGGAGAGAGGCAGCTTTGCAAGGCCATGCCTGCTGCTTTGGCTGTGCTCGTTCCTGACAAACCATGGTTTGGTAACATGGTACGGGAATGGAGTGGGTGCACGGCCAAGGCGGAAGAGGAGAGCTGGCACATCCTTTCATCACCTTGGCTGCCTGGAAGAAAAGGCCATCACTTTCTTCTCCAGTAGGTTTGAGGATGCTGCAACTAGGACTGGATTCAGTCATTGACCACATAGGCTGAGAAGGAACTGACCAGTGCAGTCCTGTGGCCCCTCTTAGAACGTAACAGGAAACATTCACTGCTCACAGTGACTAAGTGCTAATGGCATATTAGCTTCTCCACCCCAGAGAACCTGCGCTTGGCTCAGCTAACCATATGAGATATGGAAAGGAAAGGAGATTAATCCCTTCTTAATGGGAGGCAACATTTGAGTACCTTGAAAGCAGCAGAGTAATGTCAGTTTGTTGACTAAATAGCTCATTATCCTCAGGGAGCAGCTCCTCAGCTGTTTTGTGTATTTCTCTATGAATGCCAAGATGGTTGGAGACACTGTGCTCTGGGCCTTGTTACCTGCGGTTACCTAAGAAGCCTTGAGTTACTTTCCCAATTTCCTTCCTGTTGTCCTTCAAGCATTAAAAAAAAACAAACAAAACAAAGGCTATTCTAAGTTGCCAAAAAATAAATTTGGCTATGAGAGTTTCAGCTCGTTTCATGCTTTAATTTTGCCTTGCCTTCTCTTAACAGAATCCCAAGTACAAGAACAGGTGCCCCACTGATGACCTTTTCATTGTGTTTCTACTTGCTCAGTCACAAAGAAGCACGACATAACACCCTTGCTAATAGGTTGAGTCTTTTTAGTCACTGTCTTCAGATGTTCTTTA
The DNA here is from genome assembly GCA_013400195.1 of Aramus guarauna. NCBI lineage: Eukaryota > Metazoa > Chordata > Aves > Gruiformes > Aramidae > Aramus > Aramus guarauna. Next base: position 751,150 of record VXBL01000270.1, on the reverse strand, counting down.
ATTTGACGTAGCTTAATCTGAGCTTAAGAAATGGCGAGGTCAGGCAGTGAGCCTCTTACACAGCACTGCCAGTGTCTTATTGAGCCTGAGTTTATATAGACAAAGCCCATAGCTGAAACTCAGGTCTGCGAAGGTGTTCACGGCTCTACATTCAGAAACCATGCAGTCCTGACAAGACCACCCTACAATGACTACGTCTGGAGGGCTTTTTTTGGGTGCTTTTTTTTTTTTGTGTTTGAGGATAAAAATGAACAGTCTTGAATGGTGAAGGCATTATCACTTTTTTTGGAGAGTATGACTCTTCCTAGGGTTTTGGTGCAAGCTTTCTGGAGAGAGAGAAGTCTCTTTCTTGAGTGAGACTCAAATCAGATGTTGGTAGCAGGAGCTGGTATAAGATCAGGGCCACCTCAATATGATGTAAGCCTGCAGAATCATTTGAATTTTGCCTTGCATAATGATGTGTATATACGGAAAGATCAAGAAGTCCTTACTGCCTTACTGTTTTAAGATTAAATCAAGAAATAAAAAAAAAAGAAGGCATGTCACTGTAAGGGGATAAGAAACAGCTTTGTTCATGGGTATCACATCATGCCTTTGGTATTACCATGCTCTCTATGTAACAGAAAATTCTTAATGCACAACAAGGTGGTACTCCTCACTTCCTCACCACTGCTGACAAGTCAGAGGCAGTTCAGGTGATTTTATCTCCAGAGGACTAAACAGTCTGTTCTTATGGACAGCACTGAGCTTCCCTGCTGTTGTTTTCAGCATGGTGTTTCAGCAGCAGAATTCAGTACCAGTGGTGCTGAAGACTGCAGAAATGCCAGGATTCTTTGTTCTTTTGATACCATCTTCTCTGTGCCAGCCTCCAGCATTCTGTCTGACAGGTATAATACTAAATAAAGTTTATTTGTCTGGTATTAAAACAACAGCAGTCATCTCTTCAGTATCTGAAAAGGCCTTTATGAATTACTTAAAGCCTTAACCATGTGGCTTCCATGGCTGAAAAGCATAGATCAACTGATTTCCCACCACTACTTGGTATTTATAAACCCTTTGAGACCCAGTGATGCTCAGTCTTGAAAGGCAAGGTGAGTCAACATAGTTCACAGTAGGCTTGTAGTAGAAACATTCTAAGAGTCACAACGGTTTTATAAATCCTTGAAGGACAAGAATTGAAGCTAAAAATACATTTGCAACATGAAAAAACAGTGAAAGAGAGAAGATAATACCTGTTCCTCTCTCTAGGTCTTTATACAGCACAGAACTCCCTTCTAAACAAAATCCCATTTCTCACCCATGACACGATACATACCATAAATGACTTCTTGACATTTACCCAAATATTTATTTTTACTGGCTTGCATTACCTGAAATAGAATAGATCTCTTCCTCTGGGTTAAGTGAGCACACAAAGATTTGTTCAAAAATAACTCAAGCAACAGATTAGAACTATGTTACTTAGTTATTTTGTTTTAAGATGGGAATTGCTGAGCTATCAAGAATTAGGCAACCTAAAGAGCTAGGTTTTTTAGGTTAACTGTCATGTCAACTTTCTTTCACCACTAGAAATGCACAATTATCACCTGCTCTGAATATCCTCTCACCACCTGCCTCTGCTTTAGATTGGTTTCTCCATCAAGGCCTGTGGTTTCTATGTAACAGATCCCATCCAGGTCACTAGAATATAACAGCACCATGTCAGCAGGAATGATTTCATTACGTGAAAGGCGGATGAAGTCCCCAACATTGACATTTTTCCAGCATTCATCTATGTATTTCTTCTCCTTCCTGAAATACATAATGTAAAACCAGTAATGTTTTACAAATGCATAAACTGAAAGCTCAAAGCAACACATTGTAACTAGAAAATTACTCTAATAGTTAATTTATATTTCCAAGTCATTAAACAAAAGTCTCATGGGATAGTCTATTAGCTCAATATGAATATAATTACAAAGAATCAGCTCTAGGGTCCAAGCCCTGTATTTCTGGGACTTACATTCCAGGCACCCTCCCAGAATTATTTTAGCTCTGTTTAAAATTCAGCCCACTTGCTTCCTGTATTTTCATTATTCCAAGAAAGCAAACAGTGTTTTCAGGATTACTCTTCAGTTCACCATTTTTCTTATGCAACCAAGAACAGCAAATCTTTTTCCCTTCTGATAGGGCCTTTCAAAAATTACTGTCTACCAATAAGCAAAGAATATTCAACAACCACTTCACTGATGCTCTGAATGTAAATACTTGTATTTACAGGCTTTTAAAATATAATTTCCATTAATTTTGAACATAAGGTACCAGGACTATATAATACTCAGGGAAGTCAATAAACATTCAGGTCCATCAGCATTAAATTGAAATTCTTCAATAATATGAAATATCCAGGCATGACGCATGTAATTTTGAACTGTTTTCAACCTTCCATTTATAGCTGCTATCCTGCCCGCAGCTGAGATGAAGAACCTTCCTTTTAGGTAATCAGCACAGTTTATTGTGGACACAATCAGGTACAGAGTGGTGAATAGGATGCAAGGTAACAAGCAACAAGGAGCGCTTGATGAGCTTGCTGGAGCCACACAGTAGTAGGCTACTGCAATACGGGTGTTGAAACACACTTATACTTAGTCTTATAAACACTGCACAGGTCTGGATGTGGTATGTTTTTGTACAAACCATTACTGCCCTCAGTGACTGCCTGGCTTTTCTGCCTTGCACAGACTAACCCTAGAGCTATGTTTAAAGACAGGAGCATGTACTCTCCACAGCCTTCATTTCTCAGCGACCCAGATTTGGCATATAGCCCTGGGTGTGCTAGGCCTGTCTTCCACGTTGTGCTTCCTTCCCTGCATCTCATTCTAAGCTGGCCGAGAAGCACACTCACACCAGATATCTGGAAGTGCATCTAGCTTCTACAGTGCAGACATAAGCTAAGAAGCTTCGCAACATGGCCACTGCATGTAGACTGGCACTTATCTACTAGCTTTAATCAAAGTGCTATGTAAAATGCTTCTGATAAATAGTGAACTAGAAACGGACTCTTCTAATGACAAAGAAAATATCAAAAAAATATTCCCTGTATCAAGCTTTGCACCCATACCTTTCAGACCTGCATTATCTGACAGTCCCCTTTTGAAAATGCTTGTCTACAAAAAGAGGGCACAAAGCCCACACAAGTAATCAGTGTACTGATGACAATTTCTCCAGTGAAGATAAGGTGGAGGTGGTTGTACTGCTTTCACAGTGCAAACAAAGTAAAATCAGGAAGCAAAAGCTGACATAAAATTAAATTAATATAAGCAACATCTGTTTTCTCTTAAGATGCTCATCCCTGGTTTTCTATACAGATGGAAAACTGGCACAACGGAAAGCATGTAAAACTTAAAGCTACAGCTGTGACTATCACAAAATAGATGGATTCAAACAACACTGCAGGAATTAACTTTTCATACCAGTACTTTTCCTCGAAAATAAAGCAGGAAAAAAAATAAGAGAGTTGAAGGAAAAATTTCAAAAGTAAATAAACAAAACAATCTACTAATAGCAGTAAACAGGGAAAGGGAAGGAAGATTTGCTGAAACAGGATGTGACTCTCACTTACTGAAGCTTTGATAGCTGCAAATGTGCTGACAAAGTAAATCTATTCAGGAGACTGAGTGAGCTGAAAACTTGTGATCTTTTTTTTTTTTTTTTTAGAACTACCCCTCAGGTACTGAAAACTACATCAACATCGCTTTTTTGTGTATGCCAATTTACCCTGCTATGAAGGCCAAGTGAGTCCAATCAGGGTACAATACCAACTGGAGCAGAATGCCCTGGTCACTCCACAACAGCACCCTTTTACCTCACCCTCCAAACCAGATGGAAAGGATTTGAGAACCCAGGAGGGCGGTGGGAGAAAATTACTTCCACAGCCAGCTTGTCTCTAGAAGAGTTAGAGAAAGGATGGAAACAGAAAGGTAAGGAAGGCAAAATAAGCTCATAAACAAAGAAAGCAATGGCATCACTAATCTAGTAAGATAAAAATATCAGGTAAAAAGTTGTCAGTTTCTGCCACTGAATTCTACAGTAATTTTTCAAAGTGAATTGGAATTTGCAAAACCACAGAAATATTTGGAAATTAAAGATTTTGTGACAAAGCAACCCTTTAGGGTTGCCCAGAGAGGTTGCGGAGTCTCCTTCTCTGGAGGTGTTCAAAACCCACCTGGACGCAATCCCATGCAACCTGCTCTAGGTGATCCTGCTTTAGGAGGGGGTTGGACTAGATAATCTCCAGAGGTCCCTTCCAACCCCTACCAATCTATGATTCTGTGATACGATTCATTCTTGAAGTCATTATTTACTAGAGATCAAAAAAGGAGAAAAACAGTGGTACTCTCGCATCCCTGTATTTTTTCTAACTATCATGTATTTCACTGAAAACTACAAAAAACTATTTCTCTGTGCTGTCAGTGTTGAGATTAGCCCTCAGGAGAGGGCAAATATTTCTCTTTTAAATAACTACCTATTGAATAAACGTGGGACTGAAAGTATATGACTGTCCTGTTTCAGTTGAGATAAGAGTTAATTTTTCTTTCTAGTAGCCAGTACAGTGCTGTGTTTTGGATTTAGTATGAGAATAATATTGATAACACAGTGATGTTTTCAGTTGTTGCTGGGTAGCTATTGTGTCCAGGGCTTTTCAGCTTGTGCCAGGTGCACAAGAAGCTGGAAGAGCACAGCCAGGACAGCTGACCCAGTCTGCCCAAAGGGTTATTCCACACCATATAACACCATGCTCCCTATATGATTGAGGAAGCTAGCTGGGAGGTAGGATCACTGCCTGGAAACAGAATAGGCATAGGATTGTTTTATTTTCCTTTTGCATGTGGTGAGCAATTGCATTTGTGCATCACTTGTATTATTGTTATTAATATTATCTTTCTCTGTTATCTTGTTAAACTGTTTTTATCTCAACCCACGAGATTTTTTTTCATCCTCCTCCCCATCCCTTTGCGGGGGGCAAGTGAGTAGCTGCATGGTGCTTGATTACCAGCTAGGGTTAAACCACGACAATGATGCTTGCACTGGAAGAGTCATTACAATTTCGAAGGGATTCTTGTTAAACAAGAAACTCTGATTCCTAATGTGAGATTAATGGAAGTTAAGATAGATCAGCTCACACAGAGTGAACAATCATTTTTGTACCAGTAAGGTTTAACTCCTGAACCATGCCTCCAAGCTTATTTTTAAAACCAGATTATACTGTATAAAATAAGTCATGATAAAGAAAATAAAGAGAAAAAAAAATTACAGAAATGAGATACTTATAGGCACAAGAAGGAATTTTTACAGATAACTAGTATGGCCACTGATTATTACACTTTTTTGGTGACAGGGAATTAATCAAGCCAGAAAAGATCAGAAATTAATTCTGCTTCACTGACATTGGTATGAGATTGCAAGTAACACAGAGTTTTCAGGAATATGGATTCTGAATGCTTCAGCTTTCTGACAATGAATTCTTTCAGAGTACATGACAAATTATAGCAGAAATAATCCAGCTTCTCCGTAAACTCTCTCTGAAGACATGAAAAGGAAAGAAAATGTTCATCTTCCCTAAGAGACCAATTATGTCCTTGTTTCAATTTCAAACTTTTATAGATTGAATAAAATGTTTCTGGGAAAGCTACTGTATATATATTCATGTATGCAGAACAAAAAGCTATGTTTTTTCCTTTGATAGTATAAAATGATAGTCCAGACTTTTTCTACGGTTATGAGCCAGCTCTTAAAATACCAATAGAGTATGGCATACGCCAGAAAGCTGGAGATTCCATCTTCTGAGTAATATCACAATATATTTAATGGTTATGTAGTGCCAGATTGCAAACTTGCTGCACGGGCTGATTATGGTCATGTCTACAGTACAGCATTTAGGGTTTGGCATAACCAGCTAGCACATTAAGATTTTAGAAAGTTTATTTTTAGTGTATTGCTTTCACTGGGAAAAGGTGAGACTTTATCAAATTCAGTAAGTTCTGAGCAGTAACATAAAGTAGCTGCTGTAGTGCCAAATCACATTTAAAGCTCCCTCTTTTCATTGAAGTGCCTAACTGCCAAGCAATCCTCTCCTACAGGTGCTATTTGTGATGGCTACTACAACACATGAAAAGTGACATTTTTCAAAATACTCGTTTCCCTGCATGACCACAGAGCATGAAAGAAAAAGGGTCCACTATACTTCCTTTATCTTGCTATTTTACGGGCTTTGAATGAGTCTCATAATATCCTTTTATGACAGGTATAAAAGAAAAACAACTACGTGGGCACCACTGACGTGCACTAAAAGAATTTGTTTGCCAGTTAATTTAGAATACGATCAGTTTGTGTTCCAGTCTTCTTATTATCCATGCATAATAACTGCCTGCCAGCAAACCTCTCACCACTAGCACGCTCCACTCCTGACCTGCACCTACAGTCTGTAATACTGCAGTCCTGCACTGTGGAACAGATGCTAACATTTGTACCAAACTATGTGATGCACTCAAATAGAAAATGATCTCATTCTGTTTAGGGAAATGTTATTACATTATGAGTACCTCCCAATACCATTCATGAGCTTTACCAATATAATGATAAATTAACCACCCTTGAATTTCCATGATGCTTACAGCAATTTTAGAGGAATTAAAAATACACTTTTCAAAACAAATGCTATGTACAATAATGCTTAACTAGTCAAACTACCTTGGTTAATACAGTACAAACTCATGCGTGAACACTCTTGCCTCAACCAAAGAGTATTTTTTTTTCAGCAAATTTTATACTAGTTTACACCATTTATCAAAACTGGTGATCAAGACGCAACTAGACTATCCCCTTAGCAACCTGATCTAATTAGACCTACTTTGAGCAGGGGGTTGGACTAGATGACCTCCAGAGACTCCTTCCAACTTAAATTATTTTATGATTCTAGGAGTATCCAGAAAGTAAACCAAATATACTCATAATCAAATAATAAAAAAACCCAGAAAGACTGTTGTCTCTTACCTGCTATACACTTTGGTTAGTAAGTTGTTTATCTGTTTATCCATTTTGTACCTTGAGTAATCCTCCAGACCATCTTTCACTGCAATAATTGTCAGAACTGCTATTAGAGGTAGCATTGTAATTTCTTTTTGGAAGGCTTCCACCAAAGGAACCCAATTTAGGACAACTAGAAATAGGAAATACAAATTGGCAACTCTGCAACAAAGAGAAAACATAGTAGTTAGCTGTGCTAGCAGACAGTCCCCCACTCCACGCTATATAGACACCTAAGTTAGCAGGAATTTATCTTGTCTTCACTCCAGCTGCAATTTAAAAACTAAGTATCCAGAACTCTGTTTACACTCTCCAGTCAATAGATTACTCAGCTGCACAGTTACTTAATATGCATGATCAGAAGATGCAGAAACCAAGAATTTTCCTGCATTTTCAAACCTCTCCTCCAGGCATAAGTCTTCTAGTGAGGCTTTGGTGAACTTGCGCTCTCTCATATTTTCAGGTCTTTTAAACTTAATTTTATCATCTCCTGGGGGAGATGACATGTTTTTAAAAGGAAGCAATCCTACAACCTCCCTGCATAACTTTACAAATCAGCAGTTCTCCAAGCAGAAGGAGGATGAAAAAAATTGGCAACAGAGAAAAACATGAGGGAAGGGGAGAAATACTTTTGCAGGAAGTGAGCTGAAAATCCTACTGCAGATTGTTGTGTGGCAGTGCTCCCAGAGTAAGAAACATTTCAATAATCTGAAGAATATCGTAAGTCGAAATTACATAAACCATGGAGAAAAGGAGTAGCTCAGCAGTGGTAATACTCAAGAAACTCTGGCCAAATAACACAGATCTTTTCAGATCACAGATCTTCACAGATCAGTGACAGGCAGGTCGGGAGGAAGAATAGTTTTTGAATGCCCATCTACATAGTAATATACACATTTAAATAAAAGGATTCCACTTCACAAGAATGGCCACAATCAAAACAAGTTCATTACCTGTGAAATTGTTCAAATAAATTCCGTGGTAAAAAATTCAACAAAGTATACTTAGTAGTCCGTATTTTGTTGTTTGTATACAGTTTTGATAGTTTTTCATACTCTTCCTTAAAATGTCCCAAACAGGGTATCACTATCCTATGTTTGCCAGTAGTTTTTGATGATTGATAGCACTTGTTACTTGAATTGCTGCTGCTGCTACTTTCTCTGCCCTCTGTAGATATCAGTCGCTGCCAATGGTATCGGGCCCAGCGGACAGGATCGGCCATTGCACCTGAAACGTTTTATAATCCAAGGAGTATCCCCTGTCTAGAAACATGTTAAAATACAGCAAGTTAAGTAATAATTCTGAAATGGCTTTTCAACTCAAAAGTCACAGTTACAGTTTTGAATAAGTCTAGGGAAAAAAGTAATTTCCATATTTTGACTTAAAAAAAAACCAACCCAGACAGCTGATAGGTTATGTGAGGTCAGGAAACTCTGCTTCAAAGGTTGAATTTATCTGAATTTCATCCACCCTTTCAGCATCCTAGAGTTTGATTACTCTGTTCAAAATGCACAATATTTTTGTAAGCATGGAAGCTCATGTAAGCTGCCCTCCCAGCAGTTTCTTGTGCTGTAAAAGCAGAAAAGCTGCTAATTCTGTAGAGAACAGCATTTTGAAAGGAATCTTATCTCAGACACTGCGGTCCTTGCTGATGGTTAAAGTCAGGAGTCAACAGTATGGCAATACGCATCAGAGTGCGGCTGCAGACCCAAAGTGAGGAATTGCCAGTGAAAGGCACTAAGTAGCTATCATGAACAAAAAAATCCTCTTCCTATTGAATTAGAAACAGATTTGACAATTTTTACCAGCTGATAAAGGATGAAGCCAATGCTTCTCCTCTATTCACCTTAGCTAAACTCTAGCAACCTGCTCAGTAGAAGCTCATAGGTATAGGTGATACTCCCTTTATCAAACCACCCAATGCAGTCAGAAAAGGACTTTTACACATACAAACTATGCTTTAACAGAAGCTCAAAACTTCTCCTTTTTAGAATGAGTTTTTACAATTAATAGTTGTTACATTTCTTGTACTACTTCTTCCATAGAATGGCTCATCTTATATTTATTTAAAACTATAACTTGTGTGAGCCCCAAATCATCAGTACACCTACTTCTGGCTGCAGATTACTTTCCTTCCATCTGGTATCTTACTATCTGCATATATTACAGCAAAATTTTTGACTAAATCCTCTTCCCAAATTCTCCCACAAAAGCTGCCTTTAAAAGTTGCTGTCTTTCTAAATGAAATCTCTTTGTTACAGACTAGCCTATGCAGTCATCAAACTAACCCTGATTTTGGTTTCAATCAACTCAGACTTCTATTCATGTGGTATCTCTTTTTCTACCATTGATAAATGGCACTCTGTGCTGCTCAGATTCTTCCAAAAAGTTGCTGTAAAAAGTAATTTTCCAAGCTATCGATTCACTACCATCATATCTTCTCTTCCATATCTTCCTTGATTTTTCCTTTCTTCTGCTACAATTGCAGAAATCTTGAAATATGGGCACAGTGTCCTCAGAAGGTCCTCAGAGGTAGTATTAATATCTACAACCCATTCTGTTCTTAGAATCACAGAATCATAGAATGGTTTGGGTTGGAAGGGACCTCAAAGACCATCTAGTTCCAACCCCCCTGCCATGGGCAGGGACACCCTCCACTAGACCAGGTTGCTCAAAGCCTCATCCAACCTGGCCTGGAACACTTCCAGGGAGGGGGCATCCACAACCTCTCTGGGAAACCTGTTCCAGTGCCTCACCACTGACAGTGAAGAATTTCTTTCTAACATCTAATCTAAATCTACCCTCCTTCAGCTTAAACCCATTACGCCTTGTCCTATCACTACATTCCCTGATAAACAGTCCCTCTCCATCTTTCCTGTAGGCCCCCTTTAGGTACTGGAAGGCCGCAATTAGATCTCCTCGGAGCTTTCTCTTCTCCAGGCTGAACAATCCCAACTCTCTCAGCCTGTCCTCACAGGAGAGGNGATGGCATCCCTTCCCTCCAGCATGTCGACCACGCCACACAGCTTGGTGTTGTCAGAAAACTTGCTGAGGGTGCACTGGATTTTGCTGTCCATGTCACCAACAAAGATGTTAAACAGTGCCAGTCCCAGTACCGACCCCTGAAGAATGCCATCACTGGTCTCCACTTGGACATTGAGCCGTTGACCACAGGTCTTTGAGTGTGACCATCCAGCCAGTTCCTTATCCACTGAGTGGTCCATCCATCGAATCCATGTCTCTCCAATTTAGAGACAAGGAAGTCATGCGGGACAGTGTCAAATGCCTTGCACAAGTCCAAGTAGATGATGTCAGTTGCTTGTCCACCAACGCTGTAACCCCATCATAGAAGGCCACCAAATTTGTCAGGCATGATTTGCCCTTAGTGAAGCCATGCAGGCTGTCACCAATCACCTCCTTATTTTCCATGTGACTGAGCATTGTTTCCAGGAGGATCTGCTCCATGATCTTGCCAGGCACGGAGGTGACACTGACTGGCCTGTAGTTCCCTGGGTCTTCTTTTTTTCCCTTCTTAAAAATGGGGGTTATGTTTTCCCTTTTCCAGTCAGTGGGAACTTCGCTGGACTGCCAGGACTTCTCAAATATGATGGAGAGTGGCCTGGCCACTTCATCCATCAGTTCCCTCAGGACCCGCAGATGCATCTCATCAGGTCCCATGGACTTGTGCACCTTCAGATTCCTTAGATATTCTTGAACCTGATCTTCTCCTACAGTGGGCGGTTCTTCATTCTTCTGTCCCTGCCTTTGTCTTCTGTAACCTGGGCAGTGTGGCTCAAGCACTTGCAAGTGAAGATTTCTTAAAGAGATTCTGCCAACTTCCTAAAAAGCCTGGTCCATTGCATCACTACTCTTTGCCTAGAAAGCTTTCCCATACTGTCTAACTAGTCTCTCCCTCTCATCAAATTAAGATGGTACATTTTTGTCCTATCATTACTAGATGTGGACAGTTGACTGTTATAATCTTAATGTTTTGGAAGACTTACCACATACATGAAACTCATGTTTCTCTTTAGAAACCCTGATCTTCATGTGAAAGGAGAAGATGAACAAGGAGAAAAAAAATCCCGAACCTCTGTATAGTATCTCCTCTCAGCATCGCCTAGCAGTTCTCACATGAACTACTGTTCTCCCAAGGCCCTTCTGCAGTGCTTCCCCTGGTAATGCAGGGACCAGTCTGAGAAAAAGACTTTCATTTTTTCTCAGTGCTAAACCTTGCGGTCCCAGGAACCATCAGACTACCAAAGATAAACAAGTGCTGCACAGTAAGGCAGCTACGTCTGGGACTTCTCAGAGAAATTAGAAGACAATTGTGAAGATTTAAAAAGAAAAAATATGGCATCCTCTTATTTTCACAGAACATCTTCATGTCCTTGCCTCCTGCTAATCCTACTGCCCAGGGGACAGTCCCCAGAGGGACTGCCGTCTGAACAGAGGCTAGTATCCTGATTTAGTCACGGTTAGTCTCTCCTCCAGAGATGGCAACCCCAACATCTAGAAGCAGCTACTTCACAGCAATGAACTACTTTTAAGGTATGGCTACCATACAGTCAAACATGTGAATATTGGTCAGTACACATGTGAAAGAGATGCTTCAATTAATTTGCACTGAGTCTGAGAAGAAGCCTAAAGCTTGGAAAGAAGCCAGGTCTTCAAAAATATTTAGGGACTGCAGAACCTGCTGCAAGTGGAGTCTGTACTGTACTATTTAGAGCTCTTCAATACACATAGGACTATTAAAAAACAAATTAACACCAACCCATCTACATAAGTCAGAACTGAAACAGAGAAGAAAGTACTGAAAATTAAAGCATTTAAAAAGCTGATTGGCTCAAAAAATGGTACTTTCTTCTTTTGCAATCACAAATTCTGGTAGTTCAGTTCTTTAAAAAAATAAAACCTTCTTGGTTTTGGATGGCATCCTTAAGGATTGGCCATTTTGAGGAAACAACACTCCTCTAACTGTCTCTGCTGTGACAAATCAGTAATTTCACAAACATATCTTATGCAATGAGAGGCCTTTTTAAATAAATGATTGCTTTAATTGGCTGGATTATCATGGAGAGTTTTAACAAGATTTCTTCTTTGTTCTGTTATCATCCTCTTTCAAGCTTCTGTCTTTAGCATGAATCATAGAGGGTGTGTCAATTAACCATACTTTTGCTGGAAATGATAATTCTTTGCCCAAGAGCAGTAATCTGACATATCTCTACATAGCGTTACAATGTGCAATATCCTTGTGGAAAACTTAAGGAAGCAAACATCACAATTTTTTTCAAGATGCCACATCAACCAGGTATTTGATAGCTGGTTAGATATGTAGAGAAAATTATATTTATTTTCGTAAGACCAAACAAACATCTGATAACTGGTGACTTCTATGACCAAAAGCAGCAGCAGAAGCAGCTCTTTCGTTAGGGCTAATGGGAATGCAAAGGCTTTAAATGGCAGATGCTGTTCACTCAGTGAAAATTATATAGGCAAAATAATCTATACAGCTAAACCAACCACCTTTAAAAGCTTAAGATATACATTATCAGTAACATACAAATAAAGATTAAAAGAAAGAGTTGAGAATTGGGAAGAACAAAAGAGAAAACCTGACAAATTTCAAAATCTCCTAAATTCTTTTTTTCATTTTTGTAATTTATTACTTTTTGTAGCATTTGATACCTGGTCACCACTGTTAGGAAGAAA
>VXBL01000270.1:647532-731118 GCA_013400195.1 Aramus guarauna | reverse complement strand
CCCCCCCCCCTGCCATTCCCGGCCGTTTGCCACTCTTCTCCTCGCCTCTCTCCTGCTCTGCCCTTTCTCTCCCGGGGAGTGACTGACTCAGGACCCGCCGGGCTGGGCTGTGGCGGGAGACCCTTCCAAAAACGGCCCCCACCGCACATCCCACGGCCCCGGGTGAGGGTGAGGAAGCTTTGCTTGTTGCTGTAGGGTGCAGGCCTTTGGTTGCCGCTTTGGGAGCCGAGGTTGGGTACTGCCAAACAAACCCTTTCCGCAGCCGGGGGCAAACCCAGCCCCCAGCCAGCACGACGGACTGTGTGCAGGCAAAGGGCTGTCGTGCCCAGGTGTCAGCAGTTGTGCACCCATCTTTCTCCTGCCGTGCTCAGGAGCTGAATTTTCAAAGCAAAAAAAAAAAAAAAAAGGAACAGAGCTGCTTTTACACTCTCCACTGACCACAGCGCTTGCCCATCCAAAGGTTAGTTATTATTTAAAGGGTTTTTTTTCCCCCCCTTGAGGCCTCAGCAGATGGAGGCTATGGCAGGAGCATGGCTGTGACAGAACCTGATGGCCTTGACAGCTTGTCGGGGAAATTGATGTTCTTGATCTTTTGCCAGGACAGTCTGGCACTGAAGGCGGCTCCGCCTGTCTAAACATCAAGTTTTCTAGCCATTAGGCTAATCAAGGTTAGCAAACACTGTTGTTTTCTAGGAAGTAGAATAGCCTCCAGCTATTGAGAAACTGCCCGAATTATCTTAAACAAATCACTGCCATCGGGAACCTCAGTGAGTTGTTTCATCGATAGCCCTTTTTGAAGGGCTGTCATTTTTGCTCTTACTGCTTTCCAGAGCATTCTTGAAGGCTGCCCCTTACAATGAAATCACATGGCCTTTTACGTCAAAGTAAGAGGATTCCTACTCCAAGACCATCTTCTGCTGAAAAAGGAAGAAAAAAAAAAAAACCAACAGAAAAAGTTACTTGCAGACCCCCAGACCCCTTGGTTCCTACTGAAATGTACTGGAGCTACCAGTAACTGTCCAGTATTAACAATGAGTTCCTAACAGAGAGCTGGGGTAGCTATGCTGAGCAGTAGTAGTCGGTTATGCTGTCCTTCCCATGTGCATGGCATTGTTTTCCTCTGTTGTCCTGCATTTTAGCATGCCCCATATCCCTGACCATACACTGAAAACACTAGTTATGTTTCAGTGAACAGCAGCTGATGGTTTGTTCTTTGAAGCGCCCATATGGCTAGCAGGAATTTCAAAACATATTAGTGTGTCAGATGGAATAAAAATACATCTACATGAAGGAAGTCCATAACCGCTGCCTTGAAATTATGCAGGTTTATTCTTCTGGGCAGGAAAAGATACGGAGTTCTTCTGTTTCCTTGGCAGGATCCACCACCTTTGCTGGCTCAGGTGCTGTAGGAAAGAGGATGCATCTCCGAGGAGGCCAGAGCGAGCTGCTGCAAGACATGAGGTGGTACTAGGCCTGCCAGAAAGCAGTTAATGTTGTTTAATTCATTAACATACTGATTTATTGGAACTTCCAGGTTAGCATAGGTGTTTGAGAAAGAAGAGAACATCACACTGCTTTTAACAAAATAGTACTCTCTTCTGTATTCACATCACAGCTGTAAATAATTCATATGCAGTCACACATTTCCCATTCATGTTTTTTCATGCATGTCAGTCCATTCTGTAAACTTACAATTACAAAAGGCATCGTTTTGTTTCCCTTGTTTGCCTGGCAATAACAATTGCCTTGATTAGATCTGCACATTAATGCACTGCAAAAATACCTGACCAAACCATAAATGAGCTAGTTTGTCTGCCAGAAGGAGCATAGCTGCCTTTGTGCAGCACTCTGTGCAGTTTAATTAGATGTATTGAAGCAGGGAATATAAACTGTTCAGAGATGTAGGTCCGACTGGGTGGGTGGGAGGCACCTGACTTGAGCATTACACACACATTTTCACTTTTATCCTTTTGTACTACTGTCCAGTAGTACAAATGATCTTGATCCCAAGCATGCAAAGGAACCATCCAGCATGTCTGAAGTGTAATTAAACTGTCTTCTCCCAAGTATCCTATGGAAGAGTAGCTACGAAGAAGTCACCAGAGATCATGCTTGACTGGGAAATCTCACAGTTTTCTGAATGGAGGTAATAAGACTGAATGTCATCCATACAGATATATCTCTTTTTCCAGAGAGCTCTGCAGGTGTCTTTCATATTAACTCCTGAACAGCCACATGACAAGGGAAAACTATGAGGGTGTGAGAGCCATTGATGACTCCAGCACAGTTGGAGAGCTCTTTGGTCTTCTGTGTTCTTCAAACCCTCTGCCTGTTCATGGCTGCAATAACTCTGCAAGTACAAGCATGAGCAGCTTGTCCAGCTGTGCTCATATTGGCACTGGTTGGGGCACATAAAAGAGGGGAACTTACATCATGGGAACTGTCTACTAAACATGTTGGCAGACTGAAAACTTTCCCACGAAGACCTGGCAGGAAGAGGGAAATTTGTCATAGCATGCCATCAAACATTTCCCGGAACACCTCAAGTTAATGAAATGCTAAGAACCAGAGTATGATTCTCCAGACATTCCAGTGCCAAATCCACATAAATAGCAGTGCCAGTGGGGATTTGGGTTTGTAGACATAGATGGTTATCATTATTGCAGTGTGGATACTCCTGGACCGGCTTGGCAAGTATAAAGTGCATTCATATCAGGTCAGTGGATGTGCCTGAGAGATCTGGCATGAATTTGCAGTATAAGTAGTGACTTACTATGATATGCACACTGCTTTAAATATCTTTGAAGATGTGGTAGCATATTAATCATAATTTATAGCCGGAAAGGGATTTGATTATCACCCAGTAATTTATCACCTTTTTCCTCCTTCGCTTTGTGGTAAACCCAAATAATTTAACTGTAGCAGAGATTTCACCAAAAAACCTTAAATTTTAAATTACATTGAAGTATCGTTTACAAGATCATTGGCTAAATAATGTATTTAGTCTCCTAACCAATGTTACATGTGAAAACCCAATACTTTGCCAGTGCAAATTAAAGCTGTCTGTTGTGCACATGCACTAAGGTAGACTCTTACTACAAGATCCTCAGATACATTTCCCAACAGGACCCCAGTCTGACTCAGTTTACAGGATGATTGATGCACAGGGAATGAGACAGCTGTTTATCTGTTCTAGTCTCTGTGTGTCTATAACTTATTTACTGTACACCATCTAAATCTGTATGGGTTATGAGGAGATTGTGTTCATCACTGGAGTGAGCATTTTATAAATATTAATGAATTTTCCTTCACAGCTCCTTGTGAGACAAGAAGGTATTACTACTTCCATGTTACAAATGAAAAATTGAAACGAGAGAATAAACACCACAATGTGAAAGTGTTTGCTAGTGATTCTGAGACTACATGCTTAGTTTGAAAGATCTAACATTTGGATTTATATTTTTACAGTGCAAGATATATTCTGCATATATTATGTACATTTTGCAAATCTTGAGGTAGGTATGTATATATTGTCATGAGAACTTTCCTGAAAGGCACCTTCTGGGTTGTTGAATCTATTCTCTTCTTGTTGCAAGCATGTCATGTAATCTAGTTTATAAACTGAACTTTATCTTAAAAGTAATGAGAAGTTTTGCTCATATTACTGTATTAGAAAACTGTTCCAGAGTATGGTTGCTGTGAGGGTTAAAAATTATCTTCTAGCTTCTAAACTCAATCTCATACTCATTTGCTCTTATATGAGTAGTGACCACTGTTTTAATGGTTTAAATAGTTCTTTTTGTTCATGGTATTTTTCTGTCCACCTTTGTTTTGCTAAAGTAAACCAGATAAGAATGAATTATATCAAACTGAATGAAGGCTCACTAAATTCTGAATAAAAGTGTCTAGTCAAAAGTGTTATGCAGTTTAAAAAATCCATTCAGACCTTAGTTAATGTTGGATAAATTGCCATGACGCAGCTTGTGTATAAAAGTTTTAAGAGAGTAGCTGACTGTTGGTTTCACTTGTGCAATTCTCATGCTTTGCCTGTGCTTTATACCATTATGTTTAGCCAATTGCAGAATGCCAGGAATCAGGAAGCTTGCATTAGATCCCAGTTCTGGAGGGCAGTTATTAGCAGTCAGTAGCAGTTATTATTATTGACATAGCATTTACTGATATACCACTCATTGTGGTCTGGCCATCATGTGTATTAAGAACTTCCATCCTGAAAGTCACTAAGATGACGGGACTTTTTGTTGTAGGGATTTTCATTCTGTTGCCTTTCTGCAGAAAGTAACTATTAACTGGAATTTAACAAGGAATCTGAAAGAGTCTTTCACTTTTAAGGGGCTCTGAATTACCAGGACAAGCAGAAAATCACCTTGAGATTTCATCACTTTACTGCAGCTCCTAATGGAGCAGGAATTTACCTCTTATCTTGGCATCAGAACTTTCTACAATCGGGAAGCTAAATTGGTAATCTATAGTGACACTCCAGCTTCTAACAATCCATGTTCACTACTCCGCTGAACTAACACAGGCCCATTGAATAAGATGACACAAAATTATAGCTCTAAAGAAAAGGAACACCATCTAATGCTGCCACCTCTGAGCTGATGGAAAGGGGTGCATACTTAGAAGGTAGTGCTAGCTAAGTGGAATTTCACCACTTGGATAAAGGACTTTATCCCTTCTTTTTCTGTTTACTGTGGTGTGGCAGTTTCCTATGGCTAATCTTCAGCCTTATCTACAGAAGTAAACTTGTTATTAGCGTGTTTACACAGCTACAGTTTTATTGTGCATCAGAACAGTTTTGATACGCACTTATGATACGTCCTTATGTGCCTTCCCTTTCACTGTATATATAAGCAAGTTATTTGACTTGTTGATTTTATCTGGTCCACAAAATAATCTTAATTCTGCATCTTCTTTTTATCAAACTGCTCTATCGGCTAATAAAATGAGCTGAGTCAGTAATATCAAATGAACTATTTAGTAAACGCTGCTTTTTTCTCTTTCTTTGCTTGTAGAAGCTTATTGTCTGCATTATAATTTTTCTTAAGCTTTTTTTCTATTCACTTTTTTTTTACAGTTTTTCTAACTCATAATTTCTGCTGAACATATGACTCCAACTTGCTAAACAAAATTTTTCACTATTTTAACATAGTTACTTAAGTCACAACTACTATATCCATTTCTTGAACAAATAAAAATAATCCAGCAGATGGATATGAAGATGCCACTTGGACTTTTGATTCTGTCAGGTATTTTCCACAAGGGGAAGTCCAAGGCTGCTTTTTCATAAGATGGTTGATCTAATTTCAGGATACCTAGTATTAGATAAAAAATGTCTACAAGACAACCACACTGACAAAACCTCATATTTATGGTTCACATGTATTTAAACATTTTTGAAGGTGAAACTGTGTCCCAGCAGACTTTGTGTCTGATCATCTCACCTTCTAGAGCCAGTGTAAACCAAAATAAAATATAGACCAAGATAAAGTATAGACCAAGACAAAGCACAACTATGGCTTTAGCTAACTTGGAAGAAATGTTACCACATGCGTGTTTCTGATCCAGTTGGGTAGCCCAGTACATCACAGATCCAAGATTAATTAATGGAAAGCCATAGCCATGGTAAAGACAAGACAGATTTATACTTACATAGGTATCTGTAGGTCAAGTTCAAACTTAGAAGGAAGTCTAGGTTTTACTTTTAACTAGCACTATATGTGACAATATTAGAACAACTGGTCTTTACTAAGATTTTATGTCATATAATGCATTGCAATTAACGTATGGAAAAACATATCCTGTCTTCAAATGAACAATTTATATTTTCTCCTTATTTTCCTCCTAAAGGTACTATTTAAGCAAAACTAGGAAAATTAATGTAATTGTAAAATTTCTCTTTTAAGTTGCTCAGGATGTCTCCTGAAATATTCTCCAAACTGTGAAAGGACAATTTCTTACTACATTCCTTACAGTAGCTTGTGGAAGAATGATTAGACCGTGTCTTCACAGTGCAAAGAGAAATTATCTGGAAATTATTATTCTTCTCCAGTATTTGCTCCAGAGTAACTCTAAATAAAAACAAGTATCTCAGCTGCTTCACTGAAAATTAAGAATATCTCTACTGATGCAATAACATTAAACCATTGCAAATCTGGTGTGAGCAAAATACTAATCAAAGCTATTGACACCTTCATAATGAGATTCTTTATTTCACTATAGCAAACCTTATTCATAAATACATGCATTTTCTTACCGGATAAAAGTCTTGCATTTGTGCATGAGCCAGAGGGTTTTCAGACTTTTTCAGCTGGCTGACAATGCTTTTAGGTAAATTAGAAGATTTTTTTTTTATTATTACCTAGAAAGAGAGATTATACATAGGCAAGCTGAGATACAGTGGTTTTATTGGCATGACTCTCTTACTCATCAGTGACTAAGCCGTGAGAAAATTGTTTGCCATTGCAGAGAAGTAAGCAGTGTGCCTCTCTTCTTTTTCTATCTGTGTTAATTTGAGACACTCTCATACTGAAGAAAAAGGGGGATTTCAGTAATATGACTCAAAGCAGAATTTGTCCCAGGAGTCATGGAGGTTATACAACTGCAGCAACAGTGCAACAGTTAGCAAAGTTCAAAAAGTAGGTAACTATAAAGAAGTTGTCCAGGACTCTTGCAACTGCTTCCCAAAATCTACTTTTCAGATTAATACATGAATATTTAGTTAGCTTTGTGAGAAGATACCACTTTCAAATTATTTTTTTCTGGCCTCTTCCTCTGCAATGCATTTCTTTGTATTCCTCATAAGCAGTACATTTGCTGTGTTTGGTACCATATTGCCATGCGTTTCCTAAGAAAAAAGAATTTCTGTCATTCTGGACACACATCTGGCTTGCTGCCATGGTAATACTTTTCCCAAAATAAAGAAGAACTGCTGGTTCTTATCAGATATTATTTAAAGTTAATAAACATGATGGTGTAAAGCCACAGGCTTAATGGATTCCTACACCACCTGTAGGAACAGTCAGATATTGCTATTTTAATTTTGCAGGTGGAGAAACTCAGACACAAGAAGATGAATTAGGTAGGAAAGAATATAGTGACAGAGATGGAATTTTTTCTTTATCCTAGTTCTGTGCTAAGTATGGTAGTCTCAACGTCTGTCTCAGAAAAGAAAATATTCTTCAAGGAAAGTTCTATATATGAAGTGTACTAACTGACTCCACTTTCCTGAGCTTGGATACAAGCATGGATAGATGGGATTTGTTGTTTAATAGGAGTCTAGAAAAGTCTGCAGTGAAGTCTATTCAATTGTTATTTCCCATGGAAAAGAGAAGGGCAGAATTAGGAGGTAGATATGAAAAGCTGTGCCTTATATATTATTTAGGAACCCCAAAGAGATCCAGGCATTCTGGCCAGCACGATGTGCTGCCAAACTGGACACAAACGGACAAGCCTGAGAGAGACTTCTAAATCCCAAGGCCATTTGCCTTTGGAGCAAGTTGTCTGTATTTACCCTGGAAGGGATTTAGTGGTAAAAAAGCACTGCTGTGCTGTACTGGCAAAAGCACTCAACGTGGATGTTGCCGTATCAACAAAGCACTGCTGTGCTGTACTGGCAAAAGCACTCAACGTGGACGTAGCCATATCAACAAACTGTGCTTTTTCTTAGTCTGTTAAAATTACCTTCTCTTTCTCTGCCCTTGGTTGAAACAGTCTCTGTCAGCAAAACCGGAGGTTTGCTAGTGCAACTGTTTGACCAACAGCTGTTTTCATTACCTTAAAATATTATGAGA
Organism: Aramus guarauna; assembly: GCA_013400195.1. NCBI lineage: Eukaryota > Metazoa > Chordata > Aves > Gruiformes > Aramidae > Aramus > Aramus guarauna. The sequence continues at coordinate 723,307 of VXBL01000270.1, read as the reverse complement.
TAAAAATAAAATCCATAGTAGCTATCATAGTCTCTCTCAATTCAGAGTCATACAATAAATATAGTTGATGAATTCCTTGCATGGATGAGGGGAGTGTGTTTATTATTTTAGGAATACTTTCTCCCCACTGCTATTATGATGTGTTGGTACAACTTGCTATGCAGCATATTCCAGTGTCTACTAATTGTTGTTTACTATTAGGGCTAAGAGTCATCATAATCTACCCACAGGATATTTTCTTTTATCTTTTATGATGCCCAAAGAATTTTGAAAAGCACATACACACTATTACCAATTATTATTAATATTAAAACCTTAGGGTTAGACTTAGAGAAATGGAGGAATATTTGGCTTATAGTTTTACTGCATCTGCCCTAAAAGTGATTATTAATTTTCTATTATTGTCTTTTTGCATTCCAGGCATTACAATTATTAGACCTGTACATGGTGAGTAAAATTCCAGTCCTGACGCATACCTGGTATTCGGTTCACCTAGAACTGTTAGGCATGAAAAAAGGGATGTAGAAGAATGGAAATGGTAACAATAGATTTTTCCTTATAAAATGGTAGCAATGAATCAGATGAAAATAAACTCTTCTGCATGTTCCCTGAACACAGGATAGGAAATAATGGTCCTGAATTGCAGGAAAGGAAATTTAGGAGAATATTCATAGAGACTCCTGTTGGGCGAGAGACGAAGGCTCCTCCCTGTCCTCTCAAAGAAGCTTGTGCAAAGAAATGTGAGGAAGAAATAGGAGAGGAAAGGCAAGACATCCAGGTCCCAGAGTAAGTCTGAAGATGGTGACCAGTGAGACTCGTGAATATACAGCCCCAGTCACTGACTCTGGTTTGTGCTGAGCTATGAACTTTTACTTCAGTGGGTGTATGGCTCAAGCCAACTACAGGCTCCTTAGCTTATAGAGTAGGTCACTCTTCTGGTCTAAATGATTTCTCTGCCTCTGTCCTACCAAACAGTGGGTGTGATACCAGCTCCTGGTCCTTCCACTACCTCAGGCAGGCAGGTGTCGAAATGTATACAGTACAAATATTTAAAAAAAACTATGATAGTAACTTGTTTGATTTAGAATAATGTGTACAAGACTTTTCCCATCTGGTACTTCGAAGTATGCTCGGAGAGTCTGGCAATAACAGTTCCCCTCTGAAAATCTTGCAGTGTAGCAGAGCTGTTTGGAACGATCTCTTGAGTATGTTCTTGTCTGTGAAAAGTGGTACAGAGTTTGGTATGTAAATTGTGCGTCTCTGAGGTGATTATTGCTAAATCATCAGTGCAATCTGTTGGAAGGACAGAACTGCTACAGAAACCAACAAGAGGATTTTAAAATTTCAGAGTGAGAAGTGAAATCAAAAACATTTAAGAAGTCCCTCTAGTTACATCTCTTTACTGGAAAAAGCTAGAGAAGACAGAGACAAGTATAGAGCTGTGGACATAGACTGTATCCACTGTGCATGATGTACTGTACTCTTCATGTCTCATAGAGTTAATACACACGTATATTTACAGAATGGGGTGAGGTGGGGGAAGAGTGAAAACTTGTAATGGTTTTATTTTATTTTACAAGTAAAATAAGAAATTAATTTCTTATTGGGGAGAAATTATGATTAGATATTATGAAGAGCAAATAGCTGATAAAGATCGTTCTGGACATTGATGTCATGTTGTTTATCTAGCCTCACTTATTATGAACTTCACCGGCTGGTCAGAGTGTAAAAATTAAATAGAGATACATAATTTTCAATCTCCTTCAGCTATAGCATATGACTCTGAGCATGTTTATACATAAGCTTCTGCAAAAGCTTTCAAGATTCCTGGTTTAATAATTGAAGTGGTTCACTGATTGATATTCATGTGTCAAGCTGTAGTTTCAGGACTGATTTCATCTAAGTGTGGGCTGCCAGAAGGGGTAGTTTTGTCTTCCCCCTCGGTCCCAATGATAAAGTTCTTTTCTGTTTGAAGGGGTGCTCTGTTCCAACCTGGCTGAAATCTAACCTGTGAGAAAAATAAATCCGTGCAAAAATAACAATTCATTTTCAGCCATATCAGTTGCAGTTTCATCCTTGCAGCCACAGGCACCCTAATGCGGGCAGAAGGGAAGTGGAAGTGAAGCAGAGCTGAAAACAGGGACTGGGGGACCAGTGGGACCTCCCTTTTCCATGGCAGCCTGCATTTAGCTCAGCTTAATCTGAACTGCAGCCTCATGGTTCCTCTCATTTAAAAATGCCATTTACTGGCCCCTCTGTGTCGGTAAAATGCAGAATTATCTATTTACTGCTATTGCCATACCAATTTAATAGTTCTTGTGGGTCAGAGTTATACTGGTGCTCAGATGCTGTCCTCAACTGATTATACTTACAGCAATGTAAAATACCTTTATGCTACTATAGTATTAAGAACCTCTGATTATTAAATTGTTTCCCAATGTTTTAATTCTTCCCATTCCTCCAAAAGCAAGGGCAACAAAAGGATTAATTTTAAAATGTGTTTCATTACTGCAGTTTAGGTTGTGGGTTATCTGTAAAAGCAAACAAAACCCTCTATTTTTTAGCAGCAATGTGGATAATATAATGTGAAGTTCACTCTGCATTTCTCTCATAAAGCTGCCTCTTTTCTCCCTGCCCTGGAATCTCTTACCTGCTTACTTACTGTTCTACAAGTTTCCCTCTCTGTCTCTGATTTTGTGGTTATTTGACAGCTTGCATTCAGAGGGGTGGGGTGGGTTATCGCTACTGTGGTACAGCAGCATGAAAAGCTGGTAGTTTTAAGGCCTAAGACCTGATGGCAGATCCAAGTAATGCAAGTCCAGACAAAGTCCGAACCGCCAGCTTTGTATGCCCTACTACTTCGCAGTTCTACGTGGGGTCAGAAACATGGGTTTAGCTAACCCAGCTCTGGTTTCCTTGTGCAATCTGACTTTGCTCTTCATATGTCAGTAGGTTGAATCCAAAATATTATTTTAAACTACTCATCTATGAAAAGTGACTCTATTCTTCAGATCTGCGAAAAATAAGCTGCTTTGAAAGCTGTCACTGAGATTGTGTCAGACAGAATGGTGGTTCCCTGTCCTCTTTCCTGTGTTCCTGTTTTTCATGTGTTACATTTTTTCTCTCTTGCATTTGTCACTTGTTTTGTCCCTTTCAACTCAGGGGGATACTCATTACCTTTCTCCTTATTTCCCCTAATTTACTTCTCTCCAAATCTGGATGTCCTGCGCATTTCTCCAGTGTTGTCTCTGGGTCTGTTTTGTTTGGAGCAGAAGCTCCCTCTGCTGCTCTATGTTGTAGTGTGCAACATTGTACGGTCAAAAGAAACTAGATAGGTTTCCAGTTAGCTAACAAAGCAAGTTGCTGGGGAATAAAAGAAATTATTATTGAAAATTATACAAAATAAATTTTTACATGCATTTGCAGCTATTCCTGAATTTAACAGCAGCATCGAGTAATTTCAGCATAATAAAATGAAATACATTTTCCAGAAACCTTTATTAAAAATGTAATCTATGAGCAGTGGCAAACTCCGAGAGAAATTGGGTGCACCTGAAAGTTTACAGTCAGCAAAATATGTGATTGGTTCTTCCCCATCTGTGTCCTCTCCAAAACTCCCACGCACTGCACTGTTCCTACAAGGCCACGTACCGGTCTTTGGAGAAGACGTGCTACAAACTGACTTAACCAGCCTGGGTTTTTCCACAGACCTTATATCCACCAGTACAGACTTGTAGCTGCTTTCATATTCTTACTACTTACGTAGGCATAATTGTTTGCCTGTGAATTGGCCTAGTGATTTCAGTGAATTAAGGTCTGCCTGCAGGTATTTCAGTTTCTGTGCAGTTTTGTGCCTTGCTGGGACTTGAATTCATACTGGTTTTGTCATACAAGTGATCAGGGCATTTTTGGTTCTTCACGTTCGCATTCGAATCAACTTAAGGCACAGAAAGGTCGTTGCTAATGTTAAAACTCTGTTCCGTAAACCTCCTCCATGGTGTGGTTCGCATTGAACTCCCACCTTGGCAAAGCAGAAACAAGACTTGAGTTATTCATGGTACACACTCTACCAGCAGCATGGACTTCTCTAGGTAGTATTTCTCCTAACTTCCAGAATTTCGTTTAGTATCAGACACGCGGTGCCCGTTGTAAGCCCTGAACTTCCTCCCCTGCCAGCAGTTGGGAGGGTGTTAAGAGTGAAAAAGCAAAGCTGAAAAACAGCCAGAGTGTAAAAATAGCTGATGTGTTATTGCATAGAAAAGCTCATAAAAGTTTGGGGGCGTTCCGCTTCATTGGCGGTCTGGCTGAAGGTTGCACAGAGCGGCCGCTTGCCCGCTGAACCCGGGGGGAGCGATCCCCGCGGCGCCGGGGCTGGGACTCGAACCCGCGATCTTCGGCGGGGGTGGGTGGGTCTTTGCCCGTGCGCATGCGCCTCGCAGCCGGAGAGGAGGTGGAAGTGCGTGCTCGCGGGCAGCCGGAGCGGTCAGGTGCTCGGCGCGGGGGCGGGGCGGGCTGGAAATGCTGCGGCCGCTGGAGAAGCTCCCGCCGGGACGGGCCCTCGAGGTGGGCTCCCCGCGTTCCCGGGCGGGCGGCACCGGGCCCCGGCGCCTCTGAGGCAGGCGGACCAGCGGCCGCCGTTCCGGTCAGCAGCCTGCCCGATGTAGGCGGCTGCTTTCCGAGAGGATGGGGCCTCATGGCCGCTGCCGTCCTGAAGCGAACCGGGGGTGGGGGCGCGACGAGAGCAGGCGGGTGCTCCCCGGTCCTGGCCGGGCGGGGTCCGGTAACGCCCTTCGGGGCTGGGGAGGGCGGTATTGGCCGCGGGGAGGCCGAGGTGCAGCTCCGGCACCTGGGGTTTGAGGCCAAGCCCGTCGTCCGCTGGCCCCACGGGCCGCAGAGCGGTGCTGCTCCCCCCACCGGCTCTAGGGGCTGTGGCCCGCGCTCCCCTCCCCTCCCCCGCCGGCCTCTCTGGGCCTGTCCCAAACGAAACCACAAGTACCAGCTCAACATAGGCCGGGGCTGCACCCAGCGGGTGTTGCTGTGTTCGCGTTGCTGTTAGAACGTTTGAAGTGTCCTTAGAGCTTTTCCTAGCCCAAGTCTTCCGCTCTCTGAGGGCTCGGCGCTGTAAGTCCATACTGAGTGAGGGCGGGGGCGGGGGGGCTCTCGGCTGCTCCCGGGGGGCTCCACCGCTTTCCAGCCGGTGAAGTAGCGGGCTGACTGGGTTTGCCGCACTACGGTGCTCAAAGAAAAATCAGTAGGCCAAGAAGCCAGGCATACAGAAGAACCTCAGTGCTAGAGGGCAGTGGTTTGGGAGACTGGCGAGATGCACAGGCTTGAAGACGAGCATGTTGAGTTGTGCTTTGCATCCTGACAATCCCAGCAGAGAGGAGACAGGGGCCCTGTGGTGTGGCAGCTCTGCTGCTCAGCAGTACGTGATAGCCATGCGCAAAACTGTGAAGGCCAAATGAAGCCCAAGGTGAATCTGAATCACATTATGATTTCTGTGGCCAAACCTTGTGAACTGACTTTGGGGAAGAGTGGAGAACAGTTCATATTTAGGGACTATCTCTTCATGACTTTCTGGAATGGTACATGCGCTGCACTCAGAGGAAGCATTGAGACAGTACCCCGCGAAGGGAGGGGTGATAACTAATCAGTCTTGTGTCTATCTGGTGTAGGTTAACTGTGATGGAATTGTTCTTAAGTTATGTATCACATTGTTTCAGTTCCTCCATAAAATAGTTGATGGCATATGTGGTCGTGCATATCCTCGATACCAGGATTATGGCAGTATTTGGAGCTTGTCGGAGTGGATGGAGGTTTTAGAAGAAACAATGACGTATTTCAAAACCGTGGTTGGCAAAAACATATCTGATGAAGAGGTAAGGGCTCGTCACTGATTTGCATTGACTTTGAGAGATCATACTGGAGTGATTAGTCTTGTAGTTTATATAATACTAAAGTATTTTTATAGTGTAGCATTTGAATAGCAGCAGACTAAGCCTAAACAGATAGGTTAGCAGCATTTAGAGATACTTTTTTTTTTAAAAGAAAAAGTGCAACTAGACACTGTGGGTTTTTTTTTTTAATAGAATTGAATAATACTTGTTAAAGTACTGTTTTAGTCACTTAAATTGATATTTTAAGTGCCAACCAATTAAATGTTTTCCTTAAAGCACATAACCTGTCATTACTGTTCATTAGCAATGAAGACAATACATAACTCTTGTTTGGCTCTCTTTGTTCAATACTACTGCATTGAAGTGGTTTAAAATATTGACTGTATGTAAATAAAAAAAAAATCTAGACTGTGAATGGAGGACCATGTGGGACAGGGACATTTCCAATATGTATAAACTTTGCAAAAACTTCTTCCATTATCTGAAATCTTAATTCTTACCTTTTGCCCATTGCTCGTATTTTGACTACATGCTGGTGTCTAGATCAAATCAAGCTACTTGCCTAGCCATAGGAAAGTCTGTACATTAGTATGTCTGTTTCAGCTAAGCCAAGGTATTTTGTCTCCGCTCTGATGTTCAGAAACTTTCAGACCTAAACCTGTGTTGTTTGTGTGTGTGACTTTTGTTGTGATTTTAGGGTGGTGTCTAAGAAGGCTGATAAAGCCTCAATTATCTGGTCTTTTTAATTTAAATGACAAGAATTTATTTTTTCTTTCTTTATATGTTGCTGTGGTAAATACTGACTAGCTATCAAACGCAGAGAGTAGTCTCTGAGAGCAGTATAAGAAAGATGAGACTATGGAGTCAAGTATAACAGCTGTCTGGGTGGAAGCTTGGATATGTACAGAGCACGGTTATTACAGGTGGTACACCTTATTTCTGTAGCTATTTGTTTAAGCAATTATAATTTTTATTATTGTAGGCTGCTCAGCAGATAAATGAGTTAAATGCAAACTATCAAGAAGCAATCACAAAATGTCTAAGAGGCAGAAAAGAAGAAATCAGGAATGCACTAGTGGAAAGAGTAAATGCAATCTCTTCTGCCCAGCTGCAGGATTTTGACTGGCAGTTAAAGGTGAGAGTGTTGCCTTAATGTTTGAAAGAAGCATTCCACAACACAGAAGTAACTATTGATGTAGTCCTGTTAAGCCTGCTCATTCTGAAGCATGGTTTAATTTTTATAGGTATCAGAAAAGCACATTCCTGATAACCCATCAAAGACTTGCCAGAAATTTGTATAAACTAAAAGTGAAATTCTTTTTTTCCTCCTTTCTTTTAAAGCTGCAATACCTACCTCTTTCCTAAAAGGGGATTGAATGTTATTCAGGAACACCTGAAAGTTTCATCTGCTGTTATCATTTTGAGGCCTGAATAGACAGTATTTTTACTCAAGAAGAAATATTTACTTAAGAGTCTTACACTGATTCAGGATGTGTTTCTCTGACTTTTTTTTCAAATTTTCGGATTCCTGCAATAAACAATTATTTAATAATCAGTTTGAAATCATTTACCTTTGGACTTATTTTGATAATAAGCCAGTGATAACTGTTGCCTAAAACTGGATGGTGCTTTGGGGTTATGAAAACAGCTGCTTTAAATTACACTCTATCAAAGACTTAAAATATAAACAGTTTAAGTAATAGTTTAGCTAGTCCAGGGGAGCTGTTAAATTGTTTTCCATTTCAACATGAGTGTTCAATTTGTGCAGCAAACACCTTTGGAAATCAAAGAGCAATGCCTACAATAGACAAGATTTTGCAAGAGCAAATAATGGCATCATATTGTGCTTCAGATGTGCTGTTGCTAGGGATTGATCTCTCGCTAACTGCATTTACTGCTGACAAAAACATAAACTAGACTTATGAGAACTCTTGGGGTTTTTTGTTTGTAGTTTCTTTTAACTTTTTCTTCTGGAGGATTTTTTGAGTTTCTTTCTATTTTGTGATACAAATTTCTGATACGTGTGTGAACTATTATATTCATTTTGCTTTAAACCAGTTTTGTTTTGTTTTATTCCTTGAGCTGGTTGTGATATTTTTTGCTTACCATAGTTGAATCCTACCAAGGACGTTGTCTCTTTTCTGCTGTACCACGTTCTGCTCTCTAAATAAATCAGATAGGTGTGTACAATACTGACCTACAGTATTATCAACTGATCTTTGATTTTAATGTATTTTAAAGGCCTTGTTTATACTAGAGTGAGTACAATAATAAACAAAAAAGAAAGCACAATTGATATGTAATCCTCTTCATCAGTGTTTGTATAATAGGATATCTGACAAACAGTGTTAGAACAGCTGTAGAGAGAGTTGAAAAATGCACAAAGGTGACCTCTTTATCCCAACTGTCCCCTTCAGTAAGACCCTTCTTACTTGTTGATTGCCAGAACTATTTGAATGCAGTGACTTCAGAATTCATATACTTCATTTTTAAAGAGCCATGATCAAATGTATCCTTTTTTTTCCACCTAGAATACAAAAATGTAGCAGCTCAGTAATTTTAACAAATTGTTTTGACAAATGCATTGCTATGAACAGAGGTTTTAGTATTTCAGGATATTGTTGATATTGACAAACAAAAAATCCCAACAGAAAAAAAGGCAAAAGCAAAACAGCAGAGATGACTTGTGAGAAGTTAGTCTTGTGTTGATGTTTGTTAATTTATCAATATAAAGTGTAGATGTGATGCTATGAAAACAGTGTTACTTAATGGCTCCACCTTACACTTTGTTGTTGCTTTTTCATCTATCTGCATAGCTTGCTCTCTCCAGTGATAAGCTCTCCATGCTGCAAATGCCACTTGTCAATCTTGATTTGGATGTGAGAGAAAACGGTGAAATTAAACCAATTTCTATAGAGATGAATAAGGAAGAGTTGCAGAACCTAATAAACGCACTGGAAGCTGCTAATAAGGTAGCTTTTACTGATACCATTCTTTGTTCCTGATTTCTCATGTACTGAGTTTATTTTAATAGAAATTGTTCTGGGTATCTTGCTGAAAATCCAAAGTAAATAATTCATTGGCAAAATGACTATAGAGTTACAGAAAGCCTTACATAAGGCAGACTGTCTTGGATAAACTTCAGGAGTTTTTTAGCACAGTTTAGTGTGGAATTTTTTAAAATGTAATTAGAATCCTGGTAAGCATAGTAGTCTGTTCAGAGCACCATTAAAAATTGTTTTGACAATAGGAGGAGAAGCAAATGAAGTGACAAAGTGTCAGATGAGAGTTGATTCTGAAAGATTGGTGAGAACTCCAGTGTTTCCCCGCTTCACAAAATGTCAGTGGCTGGGAATGCCTATGGGAGAGTTGTTTGGTTCAAATGGAGTGCTTTAATTTCCATGGCATAGTAAATCAGGAGAAGGTTACAAAGATTCCAATATAGTAAACCAAAAAGAAAATTTCAAGTGGAACTTTATTATGTCACCTGACTTGCAACCTGGTGATAACTGAATCCTGGAGTCCTTCCTTGTACAGTTACCTTTCAGTATTAATTCTGGCTCTGTTACAAAGGAAAGCCTTTTTTTTTTTTTTTTTTTTTTTTTTTTTTTAAAAGTTTTTAATTTTTTTTTTTTAATCTGAAAGTGTCTTAAATATTTAAGTCTGAGAGGTGGAATTCTCTGACATCTTGCAGAATGAGTGTTGTATCAACATGTTTTAGAAGTTAGTAGCAGCTTCTAGTTGCTTCATAACATTTAGCAAGTAAGGGGTTTCTTTAGATGTTATATGTAATGTTATGATGCTATAGCTGGAATCTGTAGACCAACATTTAGAAATAATGTTCATCAGTGTATAACAACTAAAAAGAATAGTTTTATAGAGTGTAGTTAAACACTAAGTTATAATAATGCTGTTATTTTTTTAATTACAAAAGATACTAAGATTATGTCTACCAGTTGCTTTAATGAGGCTGATGTGAGACCTCCGAATAACTACATAGCTCCCAGTGAGGTAAATGCAATAGTCCAGATACATCTGGTGTTCTCATGAAATGAGAGCCCTTAACAGCTTTCTTTTCCCTCGATTTATTTTTTTTTCCCCCTCCATAACTAAATAAAAATAGCTTGTCATGAACAAGGATTCTTCCAGGACAGACTTCAGTCTCCACATGACTTCTGCTTGAAGGTCTGTATGGAAGCTGTGGGATGTTGTCATCTCCTTACTTAGTTTTATGTGCGCACAAGGAGGAATTCACTCTAGAAATGGTCCCTCAGTTCTGCCTGGAAATTCTCACTGGACCTGGAAATTCCCATCCTACTTTTTGATTACAGGGAGCTGAGGAGTGGTTAAATGCTAAAGTAAGTTACTGGAACTGATAGTTGTGTGAGGCTGTAAGAGATAGCTGAGAGAGGGATGGTGTATTTTCCAGAGGAAAAACATATACAGCTGCATATTATACATATTATGCATATTCCTGTAACAGGAAGGAAAAAACTGTATTTTCTAGACTGCTTTAAGTTTTGGCCTCATACAGCTTTAATCTCATTCCTTTTCTCCTTTTTGAAGGTTGTCTTGCAACTGAAATGATGGAATTCAGATCATTGACGGTATCTGCTGGTGATGACTCCCCTATTGACTTGGGTGGGGGGGAGGTTCTCTGCAAAGCCAAAAGTGTTGATGCTATAAAATACTGAAGTGAGAAGGCCATTAGGACTTGTGACCAAATAAACTACTAATCCTTTGATAAAAATAATAAAATCACTTATCTGCTTGAACAAAAATATAAAAATCCAATGTACAGTTGCTTTTAGTACTAAAGATTTATATAACTATGGAAAAGCATCACAACATGTGCCATATTTGTTTTGGTTAAACTTTGACAGTGACTGCACAGGTGCCTAGTTAAAACTAAGGCATCTTACTTCTATAATGTTATCCTTATCTAAGGTGCCATGATAATGAAGAAAATGACAGAGAACTTGTAGCATTAATGTATTTATACTTGTGAATAGTAAATAAACACTTGATTTTGTGTATGAATAATTGCAGTAAATTGTTTCTTCTTTTATTAATCACTAAACTCAATCTTTTTAGATGCTGGGAAAAATTTGCTTTACAAACAAAAGCAGTATAGAATCACAGAAGGGTTGAGGTTGGAAGGGACCTCTGGAGGTCATCTTGTCCAGCTCCCCTGCTCAAGCAGGGTCACCTGGAGCAGGCTGCACAGGACTATGTCCAGACTGCTTTTGAGTTTCTTGCAAGGATGGAGACACCACAACCTCTCTAGGCAACCTGTTTGGTGCTCAGCACTGGGCTTTTACTCAGAGTAAAGTTTGGGGTTCTAGCTTTGGTTTTGTGTATTAGTTGATGGCTTTTCAATTAAATATATTTGTTTTCAAAAGGGGATGCAGTGCTGGAGAGGAGCTGACCTACGTAGACTGTGCAAAGAATATTCCTAGTCCACCTAATATAGCAGATAACTGGTAAATCCTAGTCTAAACCTTTGTGAAACCAGACTGGGTTTTGATTGTAGTATGTAACAAAAGTTGCAAGCCATAACACTAGAGAAGAGTACACCAGGAATCTTAAGGTTTCTATTATTTGTTAAAGTGTTCTTCCATATGTAAAGAGCAAATTATCTGTAATGCTTACATAAATACTTAGGTGTACTTCTCAACATGCGCGCGTGTGTATATGTGCATGTTTTGTATATATAAAAAGGCAAAGACTTGATGACTTACCTTCTTCAGAGTTTCAAAATCAGGGTCTTGATTTTCTTCCACTATGGTTTGTTGTGCCATAAGTTTTCATATAAGCAAAGTGTAAAATTATATATTCATACAAAAAATGGGACTTCAGAGGAGCAGGGTGAGAAGAGGAGGAGGACAAGAAGCTCTGTTGTAGAAAGGCCTCTATGAAAAGAATTTTAATAGGCTTCATGGATAGGAAACCTAAATATATGTTTCTAATATTAAAACCAGCACAGAATTTTTGTGGATCAGAGAATATTTAAAAAAAAAAAAAGTGTGTGTGTATAAAATGTAGTAAGTTATTTTGTACTGGTAAATTTAGTCAGATGTACATGTTCAGTGTCAGAAATTCAGAAAAAGTGGAGAAGGAGATAAAGAATCATAAGAATGAAAGACTGAAAAATGTATCTTTCCGTGAAAGGACTGCGATCTCTTCAACAGCTATGGCTTGATCATAGTCTGGAATATATATAAAGTAACAGAAATTTGGTAATGGTTCAGATAACAGATAAAGACCTTGCACAAGTGGTACCAAATTCAAGCTAAAAAATCAGTTTGGAATTGATATTTTTTACTGATATTTATAAAAAATCTGGAAAGAGTTACTGTAGGTTGTCCAGTAGTCTGAGGAGCGTGCTGTTCTTTAAGTGTGAGTGTAAGGAATAAATTGATGAGGTCTATTTTATTCATAGGTATATTTGTCTTGACTCCTCTTTGCCCTTTCCTCTAGATGTAGTCATTTTGCAGAAGAATGAATATACTGCCTTGATATGGCCTTATGCATTTAAATGCTTTATGGATTGTGTGATGCACACTGAAGGTGTAACGCTGCTTTAGGCTTCATTATACTGTGATAGTATATGTTTGCTAAAAGGTTTTTGTAGAGGAGAGAGGTTTAATTTTTGGTAACTGCTTTTTTAACTGATGGCACGCTTTTTATCATTCAGGACTAAAGGACTGAAAACTATTCCTTTTATTTACAGTAGCAGAATTAATAAACAGCAATTTATTTCATATACATGTACGCTATCAAGTTTGGGATGTCGTTTGGATAGAAGACACTTGTGTGCTGATCCATTTATACAATTTCTAGGTGTACTGTGAACACATTTAAGAAAGCAGTTACCTAGAAAGTCTGTACTTCAAAGGATACTAAAGTGGATAGCTAACTTATTTTGCAGTATGTTGCTGTAGAGAACTTTCGTGTTGCTCCTCCTAGTTTGCAAAGATAAATTGTTCAAAAATACAATAAATACTTCAAAACAGTTATGTGTTTTCTCAACAATAAAGGCCACAAATAATAACTTCCTTTTTTTTTTACATTCAACCTATGAAACTTGTGTTGCAAAATCTGCCACACATCTAGCTGATAGAAAGTGATTTTACATAATTTCATTTAAAATTTTATAGCAAGTTATGTAAAAAAGGATTTATAATTACTCTAAGGGTATGTGGTTGCATTTCATCTTTAGTATCATCCTATATTTGTCCTGTCCTTTACTGCAGCACTGAACAGGACAGGCTGAAGAATCATTTTTCAATTTTTTTTTTTTAAAAGAAGACAAGACAGTTTTTGTTATGATGTGACAGCAATAAATATGCAATGAGCTGCTTTTTCGTGGGTGTTAGACTTTATTTAAAGTCTGAGTATTTTCTTACATAACCATCAAAATGATGTTTTGACAGGGGGCATAAGAACACCATGTGAATGGCTAGAGAGGAGCACCGGTTGATGAGCAGTTGAGAACTAGCAGCTAAAACATGATTGTCATAGAATTGCATTTGAAACGTGCATCCTGACCTTGCATCTCTACAGAGAAATGAACTGTCCTCGTAAGGCATGTAATGGCCTTGAGTAGATGGAAAGCAAAAGGACCAAACAGAATGGAGAAGAGAGCTTGCTGTTCTGTACTTTGTACTGCCCATCAGAAAATGGTTTTGTTCTGTCTCTGCTCTGAGAAGTAGGTACTTCTGGAGCAAGCAAGGTCTCCAGTTCTGACAGATAAGGCATTTGTGGAGACTGTACCACACCAAAGTGATGCAAAGTGCTAGACATTTCACAAAACCCCATTATACTGGTGTCAACTTCAACATACACTTTGATGAATGCAGGTAGGCATGAAAAGGTAGTGAATAGGAAAAATAGGAAAAATGCAAACATCTAAACCAAGCTCCTGTGGCCAGGAGCATGTCTCTCAAGTATGCCTAGCCATGTTCCCTTCTGGGCTGAAGAACAGGAGGTTAGGTAGGGACGTTGGCATTACATTTCCACACAGAGGTTTGCATACGGTGCAGAGCACTGCAGTGCGCATCAGCCCCTGGAGGAATGATAACGCTGGGACCAAAGTAAAATACCTGCACCAGTAACAAAAGCTGTGGAGGGGCTATGATGTCCCACAGTCACATGGGGAGAAAAAAAAAAAAAGGAAAACCACCATCATAAATATATTGGTGTGGTGTTGCAGGTACTATGTACAGACCTCTTAAGCATGGAATTAGGACCAGAAACAAAATTTTATACAGGAGGCTCTTTTGAACCAAAAGTCCTAACAAAAATAGTACATCTTAGGGACACAATGTATGAAGTTTTAATTTCAGCATGTAAAAAGCACCTACAGAAATTCACATTGCATAAACAGACCTGCAATTTTAATCAGAAAATGCAGCGTATCTTGATAGAAAATGTAAAAGTGAATTATAAAAATGTTACTTGCCCTCCATTGGCATTCATTGCACTTCATTTCATAGAAATCTTCCCTTGGTTTCAGAGAAATCATGGTTTTCATGATCAATCATCCCAGCTTTGATCTTGGCACACTAAAGTGAATCAGAAGTGGATCTGACCAGCAAACCGTCAGTATGAAGGTGATTACTGGAATAAAACTGCTTTTGCAGCAAAGCAATTGGGTACATCAAGAAGCTGTGTTTTTGAAAAAAGGTTTATATAAGCCTGTAGAACATTTCTGAGTTCTGGAGCAAACCTTTCTGATAAGAAACATGCTGAAACGTGATTATGCTTTTGTCTGAGAGGTGATTTTAAGAACCAGTAACACCTTGTCCTGAAAAATGCACGCTTTTCTATCACTTTGAGTTGTGAATTAATATTTATAATGAAGTATGAGAAATAATGGGATTTTTATTTTTCTCAAACCAGAGAATGCTTTCATAAGTGCACCAAGATAGTCTATAAAGTTTTTTACTTCTTTAAATCCACTTTAATTACATTTGGCAATATCTTACGCTTCCCTCTGTAAATTTATGGTTTATACATACTTTAAGACCACTCCAGAAAAACCAAAACAGCACTTCCAAAAGGTAGAAAAGGGAGCACATTTCACAAAGATTCATCCTTTGGAATTTTACAAGCCTATGTGGTTCACATCATCAGGCTGCTCTATGGAGAGGTCGTTGGAGGAGCAGAACCTGGTGTTTTAAGCTGGTTTGTGGAGGATAATACTGGATGTTCAGCTCTTCACGTTGTCTATGGCTGGGAATTTTACTCAAAGGTACTCTCCATATGTGCTAGCACCAGTCCTACATAGAGAAGGCTGTGGCTATTTTTTAGTGTCAGGTTGGTCAGCTAATTTAGCTAATACAATAACGAAAGACAGTGGAAGGTGTGGGAGACCTTTTCTAACTGGAAACTACCACAGGTCCACAGGGACTGCTTTGGTGGTGGACTGTCTGGGGGAAGGATTCCTAGCATCATATAGATTAAATGACTTTTTTTTTTTTTTCTTTGGTGGCTCCAGGAAAAGAAGGAATTTTGATTCTTGGGAATGCAGAAGTTTCAGATCTCCCATATTTCTTCCAATATTGTTTTAGATGGGAGCCAGAGCACTGGATGATCTGATGAGAACTGCTATCAACAGCCTTTGTAAAATCCAATCCTGAATTCTTTACCTATGCCACAGTCTCATTCAGCTCTTTCTTGAAACGATGATTTGCCACCTTTGTTACATAAAGCTGCTATTTGCTGCAGCACGTGATGTTCAAAGTTAGTTGCCTCTGAAAAATCTAAAAAAATCAGGTAATATGCTGTCAGCTAGATCAAAACAGCACAAGACATTTCAGAGACAGGAACAAGGAAACTGATATGTTCACAGATGCAAAGGTTGCTGATGCTTTCACTGAAATGCATAATCTGCCAAAGGAAACTATCTTTATGAACGTTTTTGGAGGGATGATTGATATTTTATACTTTTCTCTAAGACTGTGTAGATACAGATAGGCAGTGATGAGTTAAAAGACATTATTGATCAGAGACCATCTCAAGAAATATGACATGCTTCTGCTGCCATGTAATTACCTTAGCTCCATATTGGTAATGATACTCAATGGATTTTGCCAAGAATAAAAGTGTAAAAGAATGACTACCAGGCCATTTCTTAGGCCGGCACCAGCACAAGACAAGAGGTGATGTTTTTATAACACTTGGGGACTCAAAATTACTTACAAAATAATTAAGAAATAAACACACCAAGGAGCAGACAACATAATTAGAGTTCACTCTGTACTTCAAGAGAGTAAGTAGACCAAATTCACCTGGTCTTCCTTTAATAAATACCAGATTTCTCATTTGTCTCTTCTTTCACCCTGTGCATACACATTTCGGTATCACTACATGCTGAAACTCAATATTCTTCTGTGATCTCCTGCCTTCTTTGAGCCGCAGGGTGGTTACCCATGGGGGCAGGAAGAAATGTACTTGCACAATCACAGATGTGTTTTTTTATGCTCTGCAATGCAGAAACCATTTAAAAATATTTTTGTACATAACAGGTATAACACAGCCTTTTTTTTTTTTTTTTTTCTTTTTTTACTGATATTCCCAAGGCAGTCTTAGCAATGCATCCTTGGTATATGGGAATTCAGGAGAAGGGACAGAGCTTCATCAGTGATGGGAAACAGAAGCAGTTGGTAGAACATGGCCCTCTGCTCTGGATGACTTTCCTCACAATTTATTTCAAGAAATCCTCTGCTTGCAGTACAAGGGGACAGAATATTTTCTGTAAGGGTGAACAAGGTGAACCAGCAGGTAACTCCGAAATGGCAACTTCTGTGCTGTTCAGTGATAGCATAAAGCACAGGAATGTTGTCAGAAATATTCCTATGACATTGAAAATATTATTTTTCATGACTAATAAGGTTGGGGTTCATCAAGTCCCTTCCTGCCAGAGAAGAAGGGTGGATTAACATGAGCTTTGTCCTCTGCTCAGCTAGCTGCTTTGTTGAAACTTGTAAGAATGTAGCATCTCATAGATCCTTACTGTTCTGTTCTCTTGTGGTTGAACTTGCCAATGAATTCAGATATTGTTGGGAGACTCTCAGGTAGGCACACAAGCCTACACACTCAGGGACAGTAGAAGCTCATATCCTTGGGAAACCTAGCTAAAAAGGACTTCCAGTACAAATTGCATGAGAGCGCTGCACAAATCATAAGGGGTTTTTGCTGAAATCCAATTAGCAATAGGACCCTATCTATGCTGATCTTGAAGTCTAGTTCCTAAGGACAGGGAAACTAACTACTAAAGTGCGACAGTGACGGAGCTTAGCATTACAGCATTATTCACCTTTATTGCTTAAAGCCAGCCAAATGACTCTAACCTATTGATGGGAAGAGGTTGTCTTTCTTTTGTACTCACTAATTCCTAGCTCCAGGTGGTACACGGGTACCCTGTAAATAGCCACATTTTTTCATCCCATGCCTCTAATAACCACTGCCTTTTCCTTACTGCCAAACTATTGCTCTCAAGTGAGAAATGTTTCTCCTGCTTTTTTTCTAAAACTAGTTGAAAGAGGGAAAACATGCTAGTTATGGTTATGGATCCTGTTCCCAAGTTTTGGGTTCAGTTCTCTTTTGAGGCTTTGAAAGAGGTTTTAGTTTAAATCCAATCCGCCTTGCAAGCTTGTATGCCAAATTCTGTTTTCTTTACCAGAGTTAGTGGTTCAGTGTGCAGATAGATGCTCAGCGGGAGGCAGGAGATGCTGGCTCTGGGCTAAGATATTGCCAACCCGCAGTAAGCAGCTCTTGCCTCTGTATTTGGTGCGGTTATTAGCTCTGGACACAGATGCCTGCTGTTCAAAACAGGCAGCAGGGCTGGGATTTGTATTGGTGTCATGTGTTGATGCACAAGAGTGGACCCTGCTATTTTGGAACATGCTGTTCTGAAGGAGATTTGCATTTGCACTGCTCTTTGTTTGTTAATGGCCCTTCCTCTGCTCCATAACTATTTTTTTTTTCCCTTGGAACTGTGCTATGTAACTGCTTTTAGCCCATGTTCCTAATATCTGAGTATGAACCAGCTGGACTGTCCGTAAGCTAGAAACTATGTATATCCAGATGCTAGAAGTCTACAAGAAAAGATGCTGAAGACCCATAAAGCTGAGCTGTACTCTTGTAATAGAAGGCAGCAGATCCTTTTTACTACCTAAATTGTTTCAAGATCACATTGGATGTTGGCTCTTCCCAAATGTCCACTATAGCTGTAAGAAGGGGTTGTAATGTCTCCACACCACTGGAACAGCTGGGTTAAATTATTGACCTGTGGTCTGTCTGGGAGTATCTTTGGGAAATCAGGTAATGCAAAAACCTGGGTCACTGACAGTTGTTTTTCACATTGTATTTTACACTACAAGTTTGCAGAAGATATTGCTTACTTTGAATTTATTTCTGTGTATAACCACAAAGCTTGCAAGTTCACTGGCTCATGGAATTATTCTCTCTGTAAAGTCCAGTGCCAGTTCATTGAATTGAAAACTGTTTAATGGGGTGTGTGTTTGGAATGGGCAGCACATACGGCCCTACTGCTGGCTCCCTCCTTGGGCTATTTTTTGCAGTTATGGAAATTTCAGTTTGCTTAGCATGCAAGACTTCCATATGTTCTCTGTATTGTTTATGTTACAATAACAAAATACTATTGTTAGTTGCCACTAAAATATTCTTGATCTAAACATTGTTTAAATTCCACTAAAAAATTAATCAAAATGTCCCATGTGGGATGATGTGTGGCAGTTCTTATTCTGGTTGCAAATCTGGTGCAAATGTTGAAAAATTATTTGGAGTTGTTTTAGGGTGGGGATAGGCATACAAGTTATACCTTGTTCAGAAGAGCCATTTGACTGAATTAATATTTGTCCTGAATCACCTCAAATTGTACCCAGTGGCTGATTAATCTGGCAAAATTGTGCAACTCTTTAATAGGCTGGATGTTAAAGGTTGTAACAGAGAGAAGACAGCTGAGGAGACCACCTTTGTGCTCCCTTGAACTTGGGATGAGACTGAGACTTTGGAACCCACAGAAAAATGGATAGTCTCAAAGATGCCCCTAGATTAGCAATGCCAAATACCTCTTTTTGCAGCCTTATATTTTTTGTAATGAGTAAATTAAACCCATTCCCATTCTTGTTTGGTGATGTACCATTCCACACTGTTCCTGCAGAAACCTGTTGCACACAGAAAGGGGAGAGGCGGCAGGTCCTCATCTGTTAGGAGGTCCAGGTCTTGCAGCATGTGACAAACACTAACATGTAGAGTGTTTAATTTATTCTTATGTTCTGATTAAAAAGTTGTAATGTCAGCTGGTGATAAGATCATCAGTTGACCTTACTGCCAGGCAAGGAGGAACTAGTGAAGAAGCTTTCCACATCACTCGTTTGTATTCTCTACTAACTCCTAACTGCCAGTGTTGCTGCCTACTGTCCTGATCAATGTTTCTTTCTGTACCAGCTGCCATCAGTAACAATCATCTCGGTATCTACCTAGACTCTGTTGGCTTGTATATCTTGACTCTCCTAAAAGTATGAAACACTCCCAATACAAAGTAAAGTTAACTAATACTGGTTCCATTTCAATAAAATGCTATGTTAAGCAACATAGTGTAAACACTGTTAGGAAAAAAAACCAGCAATAGAGAAGGAAAATGGATTTGATACAGATAGGAGATGACTGCCCTATTGCTCCTCAGTTGCACTTTGCCTGTGGCTCTTTGGCTGGAGTTGTGTCAGGCCATAAGCAGCGGGTTGGGAGAAGCAACTCCTCAGGAGCAGCATGCCCAACATCACCAGTGTGCCATAAGACTCAGTTGTATCTCCTGTTCCTCAGCAGAGTAAGGAAATCTGTAGGAAACCATGCGCAGAGCTCTCCTCAGATCTGTTCCCAGACGTCTGCCGCCTTTTGGGAGAATGTGTTGCAATTACTAGCCACAGCAAACCTGGGAGTCAAGAAAAGTGGCCACTCTTGGGCTGGAGTATCCCTTAGGAATTGCTTCTAGGAATGAACACGTTTGTTTTCTACTTTTTAATACGAAATTACAGATGGCACAATTATTCTCATCAGTTTTAACTTTGCTACTTTGTGGAAATAACAAAATTCCAGTTAGATCCAATCAGCTGATTCCTTAGTTGGGAACTCAGTGGGATTTGTCTCTGCTACCCTTTCTTTCTTTTGAAGATCCCTGCCTCTGAAAATGTGAATTGGCTTCCACCTCATTGAGTGCTACTTCTCACAGACACTATGGAAATACTTCCTAGTATAACTATTAACTTTGAAATGATGCATGTTGTAATAGTTATAATCTTTCAAACAGTTATTTCTTTAAATTTCTTTACACTCTTTAAATGCTGAAAGACTGTGACATTACTACTACTTCGAGTCCTTTTGTTGTCTTGTTTGGAAGCATGCTGCTGTGGGCTGCCAATATGTGGTACGAAATACAATAGGATTAATTTTTATTCCACTTAAAAAAAATGATAAAAGCAGGTATAGAAAGGTCATGGGCAATGCACAAAAAATCAAGGAATAGCGCTTTTGCTGAAGATGCTATTTAACACCAGATCTGTACTATTCTGGCATGAATGTGATGAGGCTGGTTTGTTGGGTTTGTTTTGAAAGCTTAAATCTAAAAGTATTCCATGGTTGGGTATCTTACCTTGAACAGGTAACATTATGGCTGCTGCAGTTCTTCAGAGTTAAGAAAACTGAGAAGGAAAAGAAATGAGTCTAATGATGTTAGTCTATGGTAATGTTATTGCATAAATTAGTGGACATAATACAGCCAGTAAACAACATTGAAAAGAATAAATGTGATGGGAAAGACCATTCTGGACCACTTGTCTATTGAGTTAACATCAGTCAAATCAGGGATTTTGACTTTGATTTGGGATGCCCTTCTTCGTAAGCGTCCTTTTTTATGAAGCCTGTGCCTGTCCACACCGCTCCTACTGTAGAGGTCTCTGCTGGAAGTGGCTCTTCTGTACTGCAGGTTGGCACTGTCGTATGTGTACGTGGTGGTTCGGGGGTCATGGAGGCTCGTGAACACATCAGAGCTGCTGACGTCATTTCGTATTTCAAGTGGATTAAGCAGCATGTTTCCATGGGGATCAACCTGTGTCAAGGAATGAATGTGGATTAGACAAGTTCCTCAGCCAGCCCAAGGTGTCTCCCAGATGGACAGGTACCTTCCGGCCCTCCTGCCAAGGTGTTCCTGGGGCTGCAGTGGCAGTCGCGTCTTGTACAGCATTGGTGGAAGTGCAAATACACTTTCCTGACTGGTGTGAAATTATCTGTTAGGCAGCTAAATATCTTCCATTCTGACCCAACTCTTTGGTCTAGGAACTTTTCCTTCAGTTACTTATCTCATCCCCCATAGAGCAAGAGTTTTCTAATTTTATCTTTAACTTAGATCATGGTCTTTATGAAATACTGAGTTTTAATGTCTGGTGACTTGACATCCTAAGCCTTTGTGTACCCAAGGCGAAAAAAAAATGTTGCTGTCTCTGTCAATTTTGCACTGTTTTAGTCCTGTAGGTTAGTTTCAATAACAGTTTTGTAATAATGGGTTCATCATATGAAGAACATACAGGTATATGTGCATTTTATCAGTTATTGTAATATGTTGGTGATGAGAATTAATTTTGGAGAATGACTATATTGCAGAGATGGAAATCTCTACTCCCCACAGCGTATCATTAACTTGCTCACATGCAGACAGAGTAATCCGTTTTACTCGATGAAATCTCACATTCAGTTGCATTTTTATAAGTCGGTACAAGAAGCAGTTGGTTCAAATATGTTTATCACTTACTTTATTTGTGCTGTTTGTTAGTCAGGGCACTGTTTATCGTATCTGAGCAAAGAACTAGAAACTGCAACCAGTATGTACATGTCTGGCGCAAACAATATATATATATTTATATAAAATATTTTAATATCATTGCCTTTTTTATATATGAATGTGATTAACCATGAATGGCTGCATTACTACAAAGTGTTTACCTTCTCACTCATCTTTAGTTTTCTACATGTTTGTAGTAAAACCTCTTTTAGGAAAAGTTTTTTGGTGTTTCCAGGATGATTCCTGACTTCTCCATAAAGACTTTTCAGATCTTTCGAATTCCCAGACATCCCAGACACTGTAGCTTCTATGAGGGAAATACATACAGAATACAGACCTCTTAAATGAAACTTGAAAGACTTCACCTTGAGGCTTGAGTATTAAATTTTTTTTTTTTTAAAGTGTGGCATTGAACCTACCCCCAAAACATTACTTGTTGACAATATCTTGTCTTGTGAAGCATCAATGATATGCAACGCTTTGTTCGCACTCTTGAGCTTTACAGTTTTAGCAACATATAGCAGAGCTAGGAAACGGTATAATAATTTACAGCAGGTTTGAAGTATGTTCAAGAAAAAACTCCAAGCAGAGCACATGTGGAAATCCAGTCTCTGGAGGTCGCTGCAGAGGAAAGCTGGAAGCCAGAGGAAGCCTCAGCTACACCTGGCAGCGTGGAAGATGTTCCTTCCCATCGCCAGAAGGAGAAAACGTTCTGTGATGACTGCTGGTGTATTTACACTGTGCCAGACTTAGCACTTACTAACTGAAAACAAAGAAGTAAAGGGGCTATTTGTACAAAATCCACCCAGGAGAGCTGTGGGGAAAAAAAGTCTCCTAAATGGAGTAATAAGTCACCACAGATAGGAAATGCTCTGGTCAGGTTTAGCAATTGATTCTGCACATGCTGAAATGAGCATTCAGTGGGAACATCCCAGTTCCCACCACTGTTTTGGTGGGAAAAGCTGACATATTCTGGGTTAGAGAGGCCAGCTGCTCACAAACTAGCATGGTGTTTGCAATCTTTACTTGAGATACGGGCTACCCAGTTCATAGTTTTTAGGTCAAGTCTTCAAATTTAAGCAGAAAGAATATCTAAGCTAGGAGTTCCTACTCTACAGAGGACTGCCATAACTATGGGACAATTCATTGCTCCTGAGTTCTGACATTTTCTGTGGAAAAGCAATGATGTCAGAGTTGTCTCCATGTAAAAAGAGCATTTTTTTTTAATTCTCAGAAATTTTGATAGGTCAACCTTTTCTTCCTAGTTTTACAAAATAGCTCTTGGAGCTGTCTTTGATTACATAATCTAACGTTTAAGCTAATTGACTTTAGAGTTGTAACAGTAGTAATAGTAGTGCAAGCATCATTAAGCAATTACTATGGCTTCTCTTTTGTGAAGACAACTCATAACTGCCTACAAGCTGAAGTGATTCATAGGGATGTTTCATAAACTAATACGCCCTGACAGTTTATTATAAGCCAAGCAGCATATGAATTCCTGCTTTAATTGTTATGAATGAACCTGCTATATTTTAAAATGAGTTTTATTTAAATCATTTTAGGTGGGATGATTTGTATACATCATGAAGCAATTCAGTCTTTGAATCGCAGTCTTTGCAGTTCAGAGCAAAGGGCCTTACACTGATCTTGAATAAATTAGTTCAGAGAAGTATAAAACCTCTTCTTATGTACCTGGGTCAAATTCTCCACTTGTGCGACATGAAGCTGGACTAATAGTTAATTTCCCACATCATTAAAAAACCTTTCAGAATGTATTGAAGTTCACTCCAAAATATTAAAACTCGTGCAGCTGAGGTTTTGTTTCTGAAGCATAGGACTTCTACAAATTCCCATAGGAATCTGGAAAATGTACAAATTGTTAAGGGATCCCCCAAAGAGACTTGTTATTAGTTTCATTTATGTTAATGTTAGAATTAATTAACAGCAAATATGTGCACAGTAAAAGCTGTAAGTTTTCTGTCTTAAAATCTTTTCTCCCTTACTTAATGCGAGGTACCGTGGGGCTTGCTGTTGGTCCTGTGCTGGAGGAAGCCTGTGCATCAGAAACAGCCAGCAGGCTTTAAACTCATTCCACCCCAGGTCTCGGTGATGAGGCTCTTTCCCCACATCAGGTACGTGCTGCAGTTGTACACAGTCTTTGACACATTTGGACAGGATGGCATGACAAAAAATGGGGATGGAAGACAGAAGGCTCTGTCTACTCAGTTTTCTGGCCCACTAGCTGGCTGCCTGCTTACGAATAGAGTATCTCGGTCCCGTCCTTGGGTAGGAAAGATGAGCCATATCAAGCCCAGAGTAGTTCTTCCTTGCTCGGATATAACGCATTTATTCTTTCAAATACCACCTTGTTGTTCTTTAACTGGAATGCCCTAAATTTTATTACATAAACCAACCATGGCTCAGATGAAAACAGGATTTCTTGCCTAACAGAAATCTTTTCTGAGCCTAAATGTGTATTTGCATGAACATACACACTTTGCCTTGTTTGTACTATGCATAAATTTTGCCTAAAGTTGTAGAAAGCTGAAGAATTGTGTTTTTTTGTTTGTTTGTTTGTTTGTTTGTTTGTTTGTTTGGGGTTTTTTTGTGTTTTGAACATATCATGAAGAATATGTGAGGAGGATGTCAAAGCATCTACAGCTGACATTATGTTAGTCATTGGGTATAATTATCAAAGTTTAAATTCTCTTCAGATGCATGTATACAGTGATGCTTCTTGTAATGACATTTGTATCTATATTGAGTGTGTATCTATATTGAGTTTATAGATTTTCAATTCTTGCTTTGCACTGGAACCAACTAAAGCCTAAATCAGCTCAGGTACATACATACATACATACATACATACGTGTATATATATATACGTGAATCTTCATCAGTGATGGAAAAGCCTTGATGTGTGCTCAGGAAACATCATAAAAAGAAATAATAATCTGGCTTGTATGTTTACTTAGAGTTTCCCGCTTAGGATCATCAAATGATATTGTAAGTACAGAATAGCTAAAGTAATAAAAAATCCCAAAACACCAGTCCTGTGTTGACCACAAGAAAAGTAGTCAGTCAGCTCTAGGGGAAGAGCATGTTGGCATTCCTTGACAGAGGATGGGTCTCAAATGCTTAGTGCTGTCTGGAATGGGTTTTTATCTGCCTACTTTTTTTTATGTTAACTGTTGGGAGATAAAAGGTAAGAACTTTTGTTTGTCTCAATAGAAAACCGTCTTTTCTTCCTCTTAAGATGAAAGATTCAGGGCCGTGTTACTCATACAAGCTGTCTTGTTGGAACAACTGCAGTACTGTTATCACAATCTGATCTGCAAAGAAACAGGTTATGCTCAGCAGGGATAGACTTATTCAGGTGTGGATTTACTTGAAGGTTGAGCTAGCTGGGTGGTTGTGTGCTCCCTCCTTTTTGTCCTTCCAGTAGCCGCTGTACTGGAAAACCGTGTGTTTTCCTTGGAGCCTGAGGCTGGTCTCTGGCTTTTCACCCCAGGTGTTTTGAAATTCACAGAAGGTTTGAAAGGAAGGAGTGATGCTGTGCAGAACTGAGGAGTAAGAGACCATCTACCACCTGCCTTGTGTTGCCATTTATGAACCCCTTGATGATTCAGCCCCTTTCCCACTCCCATTATGATTGCATCTTATCTCTTTCTCATGCTCAGGAGACATCTTCTGTGTAATGATTATTCACATTATAAATGTCTGGGGAAACAGAAGCCACTGGATGCATAGACTATCTAAATATTTTCTTACTGAGTGATTTGTCCTATTTATCCATAATAATAGTGGTTTCCTCAGTGACATCTAGCTTCGACAAATGGACAAAGAGATATGAACAGTCTTTATGCTTTATTCAGAGAAACAGAAAGCTTGTTTGCTACAAATTAATTTTTTTTTCATATTAAAAATTAAAATGGCATAAGCTGTGAAAGTGGAGAGGCTTTATTTCCACCTTTTTCAGTCTGTAGAGCAAGGAACAGTCACATATGAAACAGCAGTATGGTTTCATTTTCCATCCGGCCTTCTCGATACTGTGCTAATGTCGCAGTCAGTGTTGCCAAGTGTTGTCTGACACTTTTGTTATCTGGTGAAGGAATTTGAACACTTTTAGTCATGAGAGTTGTATGTCAATGGGAATGACCAGTATCTTCACCTGGCACAAAGAGAGGAAGCATTGTTACATATTTTCTATTGGTTATAGGTCCCTCCCTGTATGGATAAGCGGTATGGGTCAAGAGTAAAAGGGAAAAAAATATCCTATAGCTGTATATACTTACAGCTGTACTTCTTTTGTGGTCCAAAAAAACCTTTCCCCTGCTCTGGTACAGACATCATAATACCAGTGAAAATCTCAAAACATGATGGAGAGGGGCTGGGAGCTGTCTTCACTAGAGATCACGTAACCTTACTGCGTCCCACTGCTCTGGTCACGTGCAGTCTTCCTGCCGAAGACAGAAATACGGCTGTTGGACATCAGCACTTGCACGCTGAGTAAAATGAATGCTCGCAAGGTCCCACATCAATGTATCTCCAGTGGGATAACAAAATCCGTTGATATCCATTCACATGTATCTATGTGCATCTATATATATATATATATATAAATATATATATGTGTGTGTATATCTAAAATCATAAACCTGCACTGTACAGGCAGAAAGCAGTCTGTTCACGGAAAGCATTCTCAGTCTCAGAATGGAACTGCAGTCTGAGGTGTGAACACTTACAAATCCTGGTAGAAAGCGTGTATGCATGTGTGCCTTCTGTTTTCTGTCAGAAAAGATGCTGGTGGATGCATGTGGTGGTCTGAAAAGTTCAAGTGTGGTTGTAAATACTTTCCATCCCATTCTGAGTACTGGTCTCAGCGTAATCTTTGCTAGCATAACATTTAGACAAAAGCTTTTAGTCATGAGCTAGGGCTTTTTGTTAGTTCAACAAATTCTCCAAATATGTAGGAAAAAGAGCTTACCTGCACTCTTAGCCTTTACACTTTCTCATCCTTTACTCAGTTCAGTGCACTGGAGCCCATGTAGCCAAGGCTGGCTTCTGAAGATGTGTTGCTTCCCTCTTCATCATGAACCCTTGCTGTGCTTCTTCTCACCTAGGCTGGATTATCTCAGGAGCTGTTGAAGTGACTGGTCAGAGTTTGTGGGTTTTGTTGGGTTTTTTCCCTTCCTTATCTTCCATAGGAATGGGTAGACAGCGTCTGTGCACAACCATCTGTAACGGGGTGGCTTATCTCCTCTGCCCTTGGAGGACAATACTTTGTGGGACCTTGCAGACTGCTGCAAACCTGAGCTGAATTTGTGCGCCCACTGTAATAAAGCATCTCCTACACATTGGGACAGGAGGTGAACGTGAGTAAGGACTTTTAATGTGCTCATGAGTTCACTGAGACTGAGGACATGACAACTCTGTTAATGATGCTTAGCTGCAGTGGTGTAGCTGCTGGGACACAAGACACACAACTCTAGAACTAGTAAAATATCACAAAGTCTCTGAAACGCACTTCCTGACATGTATGTGAAATTGCAACCATCCATCAAGGTAGTCTTACCTGTTAGAGTTTCATGAGTCGGTCTCATTCTTCAAGCTGAATAGAGGGCTCAAATATAGTTTTGCCCAAATGTTATCACCTCAGGCCACAACAGTACAGAAATTTATAGGACAGCCTGGGACAGCCTCATTAATACTTGAATGTAATATATTGTAAGAAAACCAGAGAACAGAAGAAAATTATGGGCTCATTAGGATATGTATTTTTCTCTGAGTCAGACTAGTCCAAATGCACCTGAGGGAAGTGTTTATTTCTGAAAAACCAGAAAAAATGGAATAGGTTTATAGAAGTTAGCAAGTGTTCAGCGATGTACTGCTAAATTAAACTTTTTTCTGTTAAAGAAATGTCTGTAGTATTACTTTCTGGAGTTTGTCTGGTTTATTTTTAAAGAGGGGGGTAGTGGTGGTCTGCTTGAATTTAGCCTGAGGGAAAAATCCTGACATCTGAAAGCTGTGATAACCTAGCAGCATCCTCCATGTGCTCCTGGAAGCTCAGTGGTGAGGGCTTCATTCAAGACTCACTGAAGCAACGGTATCTGTCTTTGCTTTCTATATTTGGTGAAGTTTCTGTGTGTAAAGAGGAACTATATAATAAACATTTCTTCCATAGCAAAGAAATATACAGTTGAAATGGTAAATATTTAACTTCCTTGTGCTCCTTGTATTTCTTCTGAGCTGCAAAGACATGCTTGTTCTGAGTATTCATTTGCATTTTCTGTAGTTTCTTACTCTGAAGACAGAACAAACCATATGTTGCTGTAATCTCCTTAAAATACGATTTTTCTCTAGACAATCTTAAATGCTTTTGCATATGTGTTCAAACTGCATTTGTCTCTATCATCAGGTACATCATCATTGTCACAGCAGAAATAATGTTTGAAAAGTTAGCTTAAACATTTTACCTGGACTCTATTTGCTTCCAGTCTGCTCTTCTCGCCTGTAGCATGTCCTGCCCTGCCTGCTGCCTTTTTTTGACGTTGGGGTCCTTTCCCAAAGAATATGTAGTTTACAAAGGCGTATTCCAGCAAGGCCAGGAACACAAACACAAAGCATCCCATCAGGTAAATATCTATTGCCTTGACGTAGGGAATCTTTGGCAAGGTCTCCCTGAGGTGGGTGCTGATGGTGGTCATGGTCAGCACAGTTGTGATTCCTGCGAAAGGAAGAAAAAGACATTGACTAAGAAGACAGGCAAGGAGATTTGAGTGTGAAAGGCGTAATGACAGCATTGCCCAGCTACCATGCATTTCTCATGCAGTTGGCTTAACTATGTGATCAGATTCTTAACAGCCAAGGGAATGCATTTTGCCGGGCTGGAAAGGAAGATATCCTTGCAGGCCTGCTGATGGCACCTTCCTTGGCTGTCCATGCAATGGAGTGTGAACAAAACAGCTTTTGAAAGCCCAGGCTATCTTCATATATCTTGCCTTAATTTTTACAATAACTTTGCTAGGGAGCATGGTGGTGGCTGACCTGGATAGCAAAGAGTTGATCACTGTTCTTTCTATGAGGAAACGCTTTATTTACCACAGCAGCCCTGCTTGACTCCATAGGGTGGCTTGCATTGCTCTGGGGAACTGGAATAAGTGTCTAGCTTTTGACTGGAAACAGAGGATTGGAAGGAGAAAGAGAAGCTTTATGATAAAGTGATGTCTTTGATGTAGAGAAAATGATATATAAACTTGTACCAAAACAGCTTTTCCTGTTAAAGGGGTGCGCACAAGTAAAGCATTCCCATCTCATTATCTCATTGTGTTATCTATCACTGCGTGATCCTTTCTTTCCCTTTTTTTTTTTTTTGTTTTGTTTTGTTTGGTTTTTTTTTTGTTTTTGTTTTTGTTTTTTGTTTTTGGTGTGCTTTTTTCAGTCTGCTTTAATCACAGGTCATTAATGTATCTAGATAATAACTCTAGGCACACGTGTAATCAGCTGAACTTACAGAGAGGTGGGATGGGATAAAATAGAGGTGGGACAAAATGGCTTTCTGGCATTAGCATTTGAAAAGCATATCTGCCTTAAAGCACAGATGGGGGCAGAAGATCTTGGTTCTTATAGGAAGTTGTAGTAAGGCACATGGTATGGTCAATAACTGACTATGTAGGTAAAACATGTTTATCTTCTGTCAGCTGGGATACCTCCACTGATGTCAATACGATCTTGTGTATTCATTCCAGCAACACATCTGGCCTGAGAGGATGCTTTTAAACATCAATGAAATGTTGATGCAGCACAGTGTAGATACCCTTAGATGCTTGAATTAGACCTTTATGCTTCAGTTTGGGAGCAAGATACTTTCGGCCTGATCCAAAGACCATTATGGTAAGTGGAAGTCAGTCAGGATCCCAACCCAACTGCAGAGCAAGAACCCTACGCTGCAAGTGTAGGGTTAATTCACGATTAATGCTGCTGCAATCAGCTGTATGGATTTGGTGCTGCCGTATTCCAAGGCAACAAGTATCTATGTAGATCAGTGATTTTGAAAAGAAGTTACCTAGAGCAACTCTGGCTGCAGAAGCATCGTAATTGATCCAAAAAGATACCCATGAGAGAATTGTGATCAGCGTGGAAGGCATATAGGTTTGCAAAATGAAGTATCCAATATTTCTTTTAAGCCGGAAGCTAAGTGATAATCGAGGATACGCTCCTGAAAGAAAGAAGTCATATAATGACTAATGCCTGACAAAAGTTAGATACTGATGTTTCTGGGTTGGGGGACAGGGGGGGGAGCTTTTTTAAATAGCCCGTGCTCACCTGTTGTAAATTCCACTCTCTTTGATACCATCTTGTAATCAACGATAGAAAATTGTGGGAGCTCGATGTTATTAACTCCTGTTACTGCTGACTCTCCTCCATTCCAGTAAAATTCAATATCATCAGTAGTGTATCCATCTGAAACAGAGGCACAATTTGACTATTGGTTTTTCTTTTTAGTTTTTTACTTGCCTTAAATAGTTGCAGTTGAAGTGGAAGGAGCTGCCGTTAATCAGGAATTCAGCCTTCTGTTGCGTGACATTTCTGTATACGGGAGCCACGTAGACTCCTCTGTACCCAGGGGAAGCTTCTAGGTGTGCAATGGGAGAAGACAGAAAACAAGGACAGAATTTAAGATTAAAGATCAATTTTTAGCCAGCTCTAATACTACCATTTTTTGTTCAGGTTTGAGTTGCTCAGTTTACCGACAGACTGAGAGAACATCAGTGAAACTTTTAAACTCTCTAGAAGGAGCTCTGACAGTAAAACCAAGTTCAGTTCCCAGCTTTGCATTTGATTTCGTATGCAGGCTGTGACAAAATACGAGGCAAAGATGATTCTAGAAGAATTCAGGTGCCTGTACTATTTAATACCTGACAATGTCTGTGGGAGCTGTAGGTACCCCTTTGATATTCATGCAGCATTTTATATTTTAATTAGACAATGCCATCTTTGATCTTCTGTTATCACAGAACTATTTCCTACTGACTTCAAAACTAGCACGTTTCTTCTCTTTTAACAACGATGTTGATTACTTATCATTTAATTAAAAATTAATTTGCCATTCTACCAAGGGGAATGTTAACATTATTGTTACCATTTTCAAAAACATTTTGATTAAACTCAAAAGTGACTGAGTTTCAAAAAAAATCTCACAATTGATGACATTTCTGAACTAATATTTAAACTGGTTCCAATTTATTACATTTTACTACTTTCTCCAGATATCTACCAAAGGAGAGAAAAACATCTCATCTATTTTTAGACTTTTCCTTCAGGTACTAGATTTAATCAGGCTTAAATCATATAACACAGTTCAAATAAAAACATGTGTTTGAACTCAAAGCTTTAGAAAACTTGACAGTAGTTTTGCCAGCTGAACCAACAGTAGCATCAGAAGCCTCTACAGAGTTAGGAACTTACCCTTTCAGACGCACCAGTAATGCAATTTCTAGCTAGGGAAATTAGTCTTGAGATGCCTTTTCCTATGCCTCGCCTCTGGAAGGCTGACCACATGCAGAATGGGTCCGTAGTTTCCCTGGTGACAATCAGAGCAGCTCTCACAACTTGCTGGCAGGCTCAAGGGACCGCGTGGGAAGCCTGCAGTTATTGAACAGCTATCTTTCGATGCAAACACACAGTGGCGAGCTGAACAAGGTTAAGCGTTCACATATCTTCTCTGTGAACTGCTCAGCGCCATGGTTTGCTAACTATTTGAAATTGCTCCCAAAGCCGTACTAACCTGTATAGTATGGATCGCTGCAGTTTGCTTAAAACTGTGCTTCCCATTACTTATGCTAATTTTTTTGAAATGAACCATCCCAGGGCTGCCACATAGGGCTCTCTGCATGGCTGGTTTTCATTTCTTCCAGGCAGAAGCCAAAAGCTTTTCGCTGCAAAAGGTCAGACTTCAGTCCCGCAACACTTTAAAGCACACAAACCACGGGGCCAACATGAGCCATGTGTTGGGTGTAATACAGAATGATTAAAGGAGGGAATGAAGACTGCTAAGTCTGTTTAAAAGGCCAAGACTAAGATTGTCAGGGAAATGTTAACTTCATTTTCTTGCAAATCTCTATTATAAAAAAACCTCTCTTGAATGTTTTCCCTTTTTAAAAAAGACGGAGCAAAAGAGGAAACAGTAAACTGTCATGTCATACTGAAAGAGTATTGATCACAAGTAGACTCAGTACCACACAGATATCCTCTACATGAGGTAACACTCATAGCTATTTCTTTGTCGTTAGGGGCTAGGGTGCAGCACTACCTAGATGTTGCACAGGTACTTGCTGCAAAGTCGCAGATGAAGCTTTAGATGTAAGAATCCTGGATTCCGCTTCAGGGTTTGGAAGAAAACGGTGAACCTGACTGTTCTGTTCTGTGCCACCATCACCTGGGGCCCTTTTCACACCCCTCCCTCCAATTTTCTCTCATCATGTTGCTTCCTCAGCCAGTGTGCACTGGGACCCGGGCAGAGACAGCAGCCGTCTCCATTCTTCAGCAAGTCCTGACTTTGTCTGCTGTCTCCTTAGGCAGCCTCTGCCAGCCTCTCTGTACTTCCTCTGCCTCCTTGACAGAAGAGGGAATAGTTTGGGCAGCTTATTACAGAAAAAAAATTCCCTTCTCCAAAGGTGAATTATTATAGATTTAGTTGTTAAAACCACAATGGTAACAACTAAACACCTGGGATATCACTGGGCAGATTTCAAAAAGAAAACAAGCACAGATTCCTACAAAAGGATTGCACCATGTTATTGGTACAGTGTGTGATGATGCTGGACCTTCACAAAAAAACAGATTATGGGAGGTTTGTAATATAGGCAAATGTGCTTTTCACTAGTCTTGGAAAGGTTCCTATGACTTTGGCTACTAAATGAAAAGTAGAACTACAAAGTTATGAAGTCAATTGACCAAAAGCAAGAACAATGCATGGAAGTGTTCAGCTGATGACAAGCCATCACTGCTGGCAAGCCATGGAAGCCTTTACAAACTTAAAAAAAAACCCTTCCAAATGCTACAAAAAATGGATCTAGTGTGAGCTACTGCTGTTTCTAATATGCTGACTTGTTCCTTGAATTTACTCCAATTAAAGCTGGGGGAAATTATGAGAAAGGGATAGTGATATTTTTCAATATCAGGACCATTCACATTTGTTAGCTCTCTTTTTAGAAGAGTAATTGAGCAGGAACATATTCCCGTGGTTTTGTATAGAGAGAACCTCAGCACAATCATGATTTCCTTGACAGCCATTGTAATAACTCTGCTAGACACTAACAAGGTATAAACTCTCCCCAGGCAGTCCGTTCCCTGACGTGATATGATTTTTTTGTGTGATGTCTTTCATTATGTGCTTTGCACATCGTTCTAGGTGTGTGAGAGGCATTGCTTTCATGGCTGACGATGACTCACAGGTGCAGGGCTTGGAGGCCCTCATGTTCCATGGGTGTTGGCATTGCTTTTTGCTTTCCAAACTAGTAAACTCGAGAGGAAGACAGCTGGCTGCAGTTTAGGGACTGGAACGGATCTCAGCTCTGAACAGTTAGCAGAGGTCAGATCGTGCCTTCTCCTTTTTTGAAGTGGATAGTGCCTTCAAGTGAGGACCCATAGGGATGTGAATTAAGAACCATTCAGTGTGGAGCAGCCCTGGCTTCTGGCTAGCAGGCAATGAGAAACCCTCATTTCTGGCAGCACATGCCTTTAACATTTACAATGGTAGAAAAGCTATTTCAATGATAGAAAAAGTGAGTCTAGTCTGTGCAGTGGCTAGCTCTAACAGGCTGATTTGTTCACTGAACTTATCTGTATAGCCCAGGTATTCCCTCGGCAGCTTTTTCTCTGTGTGATCCTTTTCCCTCTGCATACGTTTCCATGTCACTGCCTTAAAGGGATGCCTCTGCTTTTGTGACCGAGAGAGCAGTACTTACAACTGGACAGTGATGTCTGAACACAGATTTCATGGAAGTCAAATACTGGGAACACGAAATATTTCAGTTACGTTCATAATAGCTGTCAAGAGTGGTTGCAAACTGCAGAAGCCTAGAGTTATTTCCCCAAATATATATAAGACCATGACATTAATAACATTCAACTGACTTAATAACACGAGCTAGTTCAGTTATACCCGTTGCCTAAAAATCAGAACCAGCGTGGGAATCGCAGGGGCACAGGGCAGGGACGCCCTTGGCTCCCCCGGCCACGCGTGTCCCCCCGCCCGGCGGCGCAGCGCGGCCCAGCGGACACGAGGGGGCGCCCGCGCTCCGTGGCAGCGCCCGGCCCGGAGAGCTGCTCCCTGCCCGCTGCCCCCAGCCCGCTGCCCCCAGCCCGCTGCCCCCAGCCCGCTGCTCCCAGACCGCTGCCCCCAGCCCGCTGCNTGGCTGGCCGGGCCCGAAACGCGCGATCCCCAAGGGGTGATGCCGAATTTGGCCAGGACAGCAGTCAGTATTGGCGGGTTTCGGGATGGTGATAGCTGCCGAGTCGCTTCATGTAAGAGACTGTGTTGGACGGCTGGGAACCCTCATATGGAGGGTGCATCGGGATTTAAACACATTTGCTCAATATTTCTGGAGCAAACATGGCCCGATTCCTGGGCTGACATCCCTAGCAGTCTAGCCCACTTAAACAATTTTCCCAGGATTTCTGCATGTGATTTTGTTGACCTAAATAATAAGCGATTGCTAAGATTATTTTTTTTAATTACTAAAGGTCCCATGACAGTTATTTGATCTATTTAAGCCTTTGTTTGCTTGCTAGATTCTTGTCCAGCTTCAAAACCATTAAAATATGTTTAATTGCCTACCTTGAGATATTAAGCTTCTGCTTCCTAGAAAATAACGTCTAGAAATGATAATATAGTCCTTAATGTGCCAACACTTCTTTTTTTTTTTTTTTTTTCTCCTTCTTCTATACCAGCAGCTGAGAGTTTGTGTGAGAACACTTAGGCAGAAGTACCACAGATCTAGAAAGTAACTAGATTCAAGCACAGCAAGAAATAGGTTATGTAAAATCTTGCTGTACATAGAAAAAAATATTTTAGAAATGTTCCCGACATTATGATATAGCCAAGGTTAACAGTGTATTAGATGTTAATGTCACCAGGCTGTTTTATTTTCCACCACAGCACTTACCATCTCAAATAACTCTGGGATTAAAAAAAAAAAGGTTTGTGTTATATTAACTTAACAAATACAGTCACGGTTCTACTAGTATTACCATTTCCACAGAGATGTCCAAACAGAGCCCATTTTCGTCTGATTCTCCAGGGTAGGCAGCCTCAAATGACCCATCAATGGGGTCTCTGCATTAGGGATCTGAATCTAAAGAGGGCATTTCAGAAGAATATTTCCACTCTGTGTGTCCCAAATCATGTAAGGACACGAGGCTGAAACCCAACCCTCTTCCATCACTACTGGATCATCCCTTTCCTAACAATTTAGCTTTGTTGCTGAATGTATTCTTACAAAATCATTCTTGTTTCACACAGTTATTATTTCTATGACTGTATTCAAATGGGAAGATAAAGCATTTCTTCTGCACACCACTGAGGTGGTCCATACAGTGGTGAATTTATTGTACTATTTCAACTTAAACCCAACATGTGAATGGGGCACTGCAGATCTGAAGATGTTTTTTGGAAAGCAATGTCACTACTTAGCATTAAGGTGATAGAATTGCTTGAAAAGGCTCCCTGCCACCTGCGTTCGAGTGTGTGTTTGTATCTGTAAGTGACTTTTTTTTTTTTTCCACTGGGGAATGCTTTATATAGGCAGATGGCAGATTGAGACTGGGGATATCAGTCAGAATTTAGCCTAAGAAATACTGACCCAAATGAAAACTTGGTTAGGCTGCTGGAGTACCACAAATTGTCAGTTATTTCAGAAGGTTTCTCAAATAAAAATAAATTTAACATATGGGGCAATCTGTTCCATCCCAGTTGGAGACATCACTTCCTATCCATTAGAAGCAGAAAATAAATGCTATTACAGTATAAAGTCACTCTTGCAACATCCTAATCTAGTTCAGAGAGTGAATAATAACCTTGTCTTACTGTGCAAACACCTTTAATATTGGTTCATTGTTGTTTGTTATCATTGTTTGCCCCTCTAACTTTTTAAATCTCATTTGCCAGTGAGACTGGCTGATACAAGGCTAAAAGTCCTTTGGGAGAGGAATTGTTTGGTTGTACTTAATATCTCTTTAACGGCTAACACAGCAGGACTTCCCAGTATCACTGTAGTCTCAATAGATGGAAACATTGAAGATTTCTGGATAAGTAGTCAGACTTGTACTGAAAACGCAGGTGTAGTTGTCGTCTCCTACTGGATTATGCTAGTGATGTCAACGGACCTACTGAGCCTAAATTAAATATAATGCAGTGCACCATCAGAAATACACATTAATATGTTTTATGTATATGGCTTTCATATGTAAAGGTACCTCTTATACCGGTATTTTTAGGGTTTTTTTCCTGTTCACTAGTAAGAGTTTCATTCTCATTAGCTATAAAAAAAACAAACAAAACAACAAACCAAGGAATTAATAGGAAAGGAGACTAAATGCAAAATTCTTTGTTTGCGTTTTCATAGGCTTTCCAATTCATGCTGTGCTATTTCTTGACTGTTATATGCAATTTTCTTTATTTCCCCAAAATAGCTGTGCTAAGTTGGCTACAAAGAAGGACCAAGGTGATGATTAAGGATAGACTTGCTTCCACTGAAGGAAGGACTGACTGAGTCAAGTCTCTTCAGCCTGGAGGTAAGGTGGCTGAGGGAATGTTATGACAGAAGTCTAGAAGATCCTAAGTTAGTACGGGGAGCTTGAACAGGACATGATTATTCACAGTCCCCAAGAAAGTGACAAATCGTATGTTTAGTGGCTAGTTTGAAAGAAATAAAAGGAAATACAATGTACAGATAAATTGCAGAAATCATTGCATAAGGTGATGCGAGTCTCAGAAGTTTACACTGGTTCAGAAGCTATCATATATTCACAGAATAAAAATCTATCCAGGTATATATATCCAGCTATGTATCCAGAAAATTGAACCAAAGCTCCTGACCTCTTCTTGTGAGGTTTGCTTGCTTTTTTCCCCCTTTTTTCTTTTTGTCTTCTACACTTCATTCCCTGCTTGTTTCATAAGAAAGGAAAAAAAAAACAAACAAAAAAATCCATTTCCAGGAGCAGCAAAATGCAGACCACAAATTGCTTCTACTCCAACCCTGGCAGCGCAGGCTGGGGGTGCTGGCTCAGGATGAGAGACCTCGGCGTGTTGAGAGAGACCTGACCTCTCCTGGAAGCCCAGTGTGGCAATCTCTCACCTCTTTTGCTAACTCAAAGGACTTCCACACCTTCACATGAACCAGACTAAGGTCACTTGCTTGCAGTACTGTCAGGAGCACATTTTATGTAGAATTTATAAGTGCGATGCAAATCACTCTTTTCACCCCTCAGTTTCCTCCTCTTTCCTTCTTATCTGGAGCTGCTGTACAATAGATGGCTAGCCCAGTCTGAGCCCTAATCCTGGAAGTTTTTTCTGACTTGAGTTGCTTTACAAAGTTAAAAAGAGAACCACACTATTTATAAGTACATTATGTAAACATTAGCAGCAGAGGTCCAGCTGCTTAGCATTCAATTAATTTAGTTCAGTCAATATTGCATGGTACATAGTTTTGTCTGCTCGTATTGTAAACACATCTTGCCCTTGAGCACTTATTTCATTTGACTAATTAAGATCTACTTCTCAGTGCTCTCATTCTGTTGCCAGGCAGACTCCCCCAATGGTAGATACAGCTGTTGTACTTGGTGAAAAAGGCATTTGAAATCCAGGTCCATCTGGTTTGTGCTCCAGCGTGTCAGGACAAAACCTGCTCTTGTTTAAGGCAGTAGGGTCTCTGTTTTCCACAGGACTCAGACTGCAGATGAATCAGGACGTGTTGGGTTTCCTACTTATGCCAGCAGGGCTTATGCAAGTACACCTTATATTTTTATGCAATATCGTGTTCCTCTGTCTGAGATGGTGAAAACCTTTTAAATTTTTTAATTATTTCATTCAGGTGCATAAATTTTTCAGAGAGGTAATTATGGAGGCAAGTACGAGGCCACTGTACTTGGGCTTTATAGATAAACAATGAGAATGAAGTTTTCCTGGTGGTCTCACTCACTGATCTGACTATGTAAGTAGCTGAATTTTCAATTCAGGAACAATTGTAGAAAGATTTAAAGTTATACTGAGCTACATGAAAATTTTTGTTCAGACAAAATTAAGAATAATTGAGTGAAAAAAAAAGTATATTTCTAAACAAAATTAATTTCAAATACAAATACCAACTATTTTGACTTTTTAAAATGAAATATTGACTCTTTTTAGAAAATATATTTTACAATGCACATGTATTGTGCATGTATTACACTTCTGCATGCATATTATTTCACATTATTGAATCCATATACTTCACTGGGGAAAAAGCCTTGCCTGAAAAATACCATATTGTTCTTTATGACATTGTTATAAGACCATGAAAGGAAATGTAGATTTGACTGTTGTTTTAAAAGTTTGTCACTGATGCACATTACTTCTGTAAGCATAGGTAAATACTAATTCTGTACTGCCAAGAAACAGGAGCAAGAAGGTCCTGCAAAGACCCAGAACTCAGGGATAAGTACATCCAGATCTAGACTTGGTAATAGATTTATAGCTGTAACAGGAAAAAAAGAAAAAAAAAAAAGAGCTTCAGACTGAATTCTGGTCTTGGTGCTACAGAAATTACTCCCATTGCTTATGAAGCTGGGATGGCATTGGCTCCTCCTGAGAAAATTTACCTCTGCTAAGGCACTGAGATAAGCCAGCATAATTTTGAGCACCGTGACACATACTGCAGGTCACAGCTAGGCTAAGCAGTGCAAGCTATCAGCATTTTTTGGGCTGCCTGTGTTGCTTAGACTGAACATGTGCTAGCAATGATTAGGAACAAAATGGCAAAACTATGGTAGATAATAGCAAGATTCTGTTACTACTAAAAAAATGCACGCCACATTTCCTCCGTAGACTTTAATACTATAGAAATTCAATCCATCTCTGTTTTGTAGGGAGACCTGAAGTGCATAATGTGCAAGTATAGAAGGAATATAATGCACTTTACCAATGTGTTGTGTTATTAATTTCACCTTGGCAAATCAATAAGCCAAAGATGGAGGTATGTAGAGAAATGTTAGGCCTTACTGGTCTGGTATGACTGTACAGCCTGGGCTGAAAATCAGAATTAGCAAGTTGCCTGTTCCCTTGGGCAATGAACAGGCTGGGCTCAGGTTCAGTCGGTTCAGTCCTGCACCGAGGAGATGAACGGATTCTTGGACACCAAGGTGTCCATGATATTGCTATGGTTGCCATTTTTCCTTAAGCACTAAAGAAGAAGTAGTGGTTTTCTGTGGCTAAAAGCATAAGCTAAAGTCAAGGAACAGGCTTTTTAGGTGGTTAATGTATAAAATCTGCTTAGTATCCGCAATTTTGTGTGGAGGCAGGCATGCTGCATGCTCTCATTAGTGGACTAATACGAGGTGTTAATGGCGGGGCAGGCGCTCCATAGAGAGAGAAGGTCCAAGGTCTTACAATCAAAGGATGCTGAATAATTTTCTGTGTGCCTAATCTTGTTGATACAAATTCCTGCCCACAGTAAGTCTGTGAAATATTTGAATTACAGGTTCTGTTGCTTTGACCCTAAAGGTGAATTCAAATAAGGCAGTCATGCTCTGTGTGGTTTGGATTAGATATGGTAATATGTTAAATAGCCGTGTGTTTTCTCAGGAAGAACTCTCTGTAGGTAATTTAGTGTTCATAGGCACTTACAGAATATAAATGAATGAGAATGGAGATAGATTGCTGAGGAGATTAGCCGTATATTCTGAGTTAAAAGTAAGTCATTGAGGGTATTAGCCAAAAATGCACCTCGCCAGCAGTAACAGATATATTGGATAGCAACCTAGCAACCCTTAGGTGCTGCTTCATTAGCTCAGATCTGTACTTAGAGTTCCTGTGCAGCCTTTCCATTTTCCCTGGCCCTCAGCCCTATGGCTACTCAGCCCTGATCCTGGCGTCCAGTGTCTCGTCTGAAATGACTGACTGTCTAATTCAGTTTCCACCTACGTGCTGATGGACAGTTGTCCCTTGTACAAACCTCTGTACCTCTCTGCACAGATGGTTCCTGCATGGCCAGGGAGATCTAGGCTGGCAGTCTGGGAAACTTGGTGCTGCTGTTTCTGTGGAAGCCTGATGAACTGAAGGCTCCCAATCACCAGAAAAGATCAATTCAGTGAAAAAATC
Source organism: Aramus guarauna (assembly GCA_013400195.1). NCBI lineage: Eukaryota > Metazoa > Chordata > Aves > Gruiformes > Aramidae > Aramus > Aramus guarauna. The sequence continues at coordinate 683,187 of VXBL01000270.1, read as the reverse complement.
ATATTAGTATGAATGAAGTCTTCAAACACAACTGAAATGCTCAACGTTTTCTTCTTGAAATTTCCCACACACTGTGGTTTGCTCAGAACGACCGATGTTTCTTTGTATGGTCTACTTAATGTTTGTTACTTAACAAACACTTAATGTTTGTTACTTTAAGTTTATGAATAAATAAATAAATAAAGCTGTTAGAAGTGGTAGCAGAAAGCTAATGGGGGAATCATTAAGAATTTTATCTGAAGGACTCAACTCTGTTCTCAGTTCTGCAGAGTAGATTCCTGAGGGCTGAAGGACTCCTGTGTGAGCATACTGTCCACTCAATAAAACTACTTCATGTTGATGTTGTCCCAGGTCAGGTAAGCAGTTTTTCCACATTGAGACTTGAGGCACTGTGTTTTGTTTATTTGTATTATTGCAGTGCCAAGGAGCCACAGGTATAGATCAAGACACAGAGTAGGCAGGCGCTGAACAGCGAATTTCTCAAGATTTATAATATCTGTAAACTTGGATGCACTGGGGGCAAGGCTGCCTTCTTACAAATTGAAGTGAATCCATGAGTACCAGAATCTTTCAATTTGTTCTGGGCTTTGTTTGTTTTATACGGCAATTCACACCTTGGCAGAAGACAAGTAAAAAAACATAAACTGTGCTTATGGCTGTAAAATCCTAGGACAACTGCATTATCTCAAAGCACAATATGCCAGCTCTTCCAAAAATGTGGTATGACCAGGTGCACAGATTATTTTTCCTGCTGCTCTGACTGCAGACTCATTTAAGAGCGCAGCTGTTTCCAGAGAAATCAGCCCCTTCTCTAAGTGAACCCTTATTTTTGAGAAGCAAGCCCAGCTTTTCCTTTTGCTGTTCTCCTGGCCTGGGGGCTGTCAGAGGCTGAAGCATGAAGACCTGGTGAAGTTGTGCTGGGAAGTGACTCAGCCCCAGCTTTCCTGTCCTCTGCAGTCACCAGGGGACAGCCTGGGCCCTGGCTCGCACCTCCGAGGCTACTGAGACGGCACTAAAATGAGAAAAGCAGTCGGTGAGAATAACTCTGCATTCCTCTGTGTGCACCAGAAAAGTGCTGAAGATATACCAGATAGGTGACTTGGCGAATTTCATGTGCTCGTGCACTGAAATTGTTGAGTGTCAAGTATCTGCTGTTAAAATCTGAACAGAGACAAGCCATCCATCTTCTGAAAATAAAAAAGTCATATAGACTATACTATCAGCATCTGAGTAACTTCTAAATTTGTGTGCAGTGTGAAAATACATTCTGAAAGTAAAATAACTGGTTTATAGTCCTCTGGGGAAAGAAATCTTTCCAAAGTGTGGAAACAGAGCAGTCGCTGTGGCTTAACACTAGTGTACTGTGAAGAATGAATTATTTTAGCTTAGTGACTGACTTAAAAGACGAGCGGTAAGGAATGACTTAAACTGAGCCAAAAATACATTTTAAATTTTGACGTGAAAATACTGAAACATACAGTCCTATTTGGCTAATTTCTCAGTTTCAACATCAACAAGCTATTTGTGAATCTGCCCCTCAGAGTATCTGAAAAACAACCTGCTCAGCTCCACAGCTCTGTGCTAGTCTTTCTGTCCCCGTGATGTTTAAATCTGCTGCTGCGGGTGCCGATGCGGTAACTTCAAACCCACTCCTGTTTTGCTGCCAGCCTGTTCTCTGCAGCTCAGAAGGATGGCACTTCAGCTATGTCAGAAGGTAATGTGGATCTACAGATTGCTGTGTGCGTGCGGAGTCTCCACGGGTGATCCTTCTGAGAGTGAATTTGCAGTGATACAAGCTCAGCCTGTGTATTCTGCAGAGGGTATAAGGAGTGAGCTCGGGTGTATTATCTGAATGTCTTTAGAAATGATTAAAGTGTGTTTCAAATTGCAAAATGTGTTGCCCAGAGAGCAGTCACTTTGCTGTCCCAATGGGCAGTATATGGGATCACGCCAGCGACCTGTGTGTGCTGATCTCCGTTCCTGCTCTTGCTGGGGTGTTTCCTATGGTATTTTCTTGCTTGTCTTACGAGTGCGCTGTGATCAAGTGTGCTTTTCTGGTTTTCTACTGCTAACTATTCTTTTGCCTAGGGTTCGTGGGAGGTAGTTGCTTGAATATGGCATCTGATCCACAGCAGAGCCCTTGTGAAATAAGGCATTTGGGGCATGTCATAGAGCAGGCAGCTACGGGAGCACAGAAGGCAGCATGGATGGAGACCCACCTGTGCACTGGCGAATTGTGAATTGGAAGAAATGCTAAGAACCTTGTGCCACCTCTAGCTGGCAGATTAAGTCAAGACAGGCAGGCAGAAACTCTTCTGCCTTTTGCATTCAGATAGTTAATCTCAGAAAGATTCCACTGTTTGGGTGATCTGAGTTTTCCAATTCTCTTCATAGTCCACCAAGTTTGAAAGAAAGTTAAGGCTGAGTATGTATTTTAGAGCAGTTAAAGGAACTGGCCAGAAGCAGAAGAGAGCTCTTATTCCCAGTGCTACACTAATAACCAGAAACAAGTCAAAGTGGAGAAAATGAGTTGTTTTTTTTTTTTCCCCAGGGTTTGCAGGGCCTGTGGGAAGCGACACATGCTGGGACACGGGTTTATGGCTGACACGTCTCATGGGGGAGCAGGGAGAGTCTGGCAGGCGGGTGAGTGACGGAAGATCTTCATTTACACATGTGGCAGAACTTAAGCAGCTGTGAGGAGTGGGAGCTGCCCTCATTAGAAACATTAAATGTTCATAAATGTCTGTTAAAAAAGGCATAGAATTGTGCATCCTTCCAGACTTTTTTTTTTTAACTGAGAAGGGGCCTTGCAACTGGGTTTTAGAATACTCTGAGCAACGAGCTCCTTTCGGAGGGGAGAAATTGTACCTTCCGTGGAAGCAATTTGATATGCTTGGTGAGAAGAAGCAGGATGAGACCAGATGCCCTTTTAGTGGTTTTGGATACTTTAGAGAAAAGACATGAATGCATCTGGCTCAAAGCTCCTGCTGCCTCAGGTACCAGCACAGTCATATTCATTAGTGAATTTTTATTGCCAGGCATGAATAAATTACTAGATATCTGGTGCCTGCAGACAGGCAAAGGAAAAGCTGTCTGGGAAAGCTTGGATTTAAGACAGGTTTTTCATCTCTAATAAAGATAGCCCTTTTTGTTTGAGGTGTAGGTTCTTACATCCTTGGTAGTTCAAATGCAATCATATCCTGGATCAATGCAATCTTGTCTCAAGCAGGCAGCTGTGATAAATCTGTTCAAATCTCATTCTGTCAGACCACTCTGTGCCAACGGAGGTGATAATGAATGTTTAGGTATGAACACAGTTGTTGTTTTTTCTGGCAATATACTATGTAGAGGTTCAAGTGGAGTATTTTATTGATTCACTGCAATACCACTTTAAGTTGGTTGTGCTTTCATCAAAGCATTACATATATTTACTGTTAGGTCTATTTCTATATGAAGAAGGGACAGCCATAAAAACAAGAGAGTCACAGCAGAATTGCCATTTTCTATACTGTAGCCGACTAAATAAATCTTCCTCTTTTCCCGAACTGGCTCTGTTCAGGTTTCTGTGGGCTTGTTCAGTTCACCCACACAAGTGAAGTGGTTTCTAAGAGTGCTGCTGACAAGGCTAACACATGGTTCAGTGTTGCAGTGTCGATCCCTGAATCATGCTGCAGCATTACAGTTGTCATAGAGACACAGATTTTTGAGACCAAAGGGACAGTTCTGATAATCTGCTCAGACCTGTTGTTAAAAGATAGTAGCTTGCCAATAAGTGAATAACTTTGCCAAATTGGAGCGCGGCCTGGCCCTCCCTCTCCTGTGACAGTGAAACACATTTCACTTAAGTTTGGGGGATGCTAGAAGAGAAACCCCACATGGAGATTTAATTTATTGTCAGAGTGGTGCTGTTGGCACATCATTTTTCTCTGCTGAGTGAAAGCCAGGTTCAAGCATAGTCCAAAAGTCACACCGTGATTGTGATACCGGTGACTTCAAAGAGGCAAAGAGTATCCGAGTAATAACAGTATCCCGTCTTGTCTTCTAGGTGGTGTGGTGAGGTCAGCACTTGTATTTGCAATGAAGGATGCTAGAGCGGAGCAGCTGTGTGCAGACAGAAATCTCTGACAGACAAGTGCTGGGCGATTTAGCTGCAGGTTGTTTGCTGCCTCCTTCTGTCTGCTCCTTTATCAGCTGAGATGTGTGTCCGCATCTCACCCGTGCCGGTCCAGAGTCTGCCGCAGCTGCTACCGGGGATGGCGGGCTTATGCCGAGGCACTGCGTTGTGAACCGCCGTGGCAGTTGTAGCCCTTGCCAGAGGGTACCTGGTACAGCAGAGCTAACAGCTGGGGGATTTAATGTCTTAAACTGCCAAGCTGACATCCATCAGAGCTCAGGCGAGAGTGCCAAGCAGTCTGGGTAACCTCCAGCCAAGTATTAAGTCTCCTCTGTCCCAGTATATGCTAATCTGTGAGAAGTGGACTGTTACAGATCCCAGCTCCGCTGATGAAGCAGTTCCAGTTATAAAATCCCTTGATTCTATACATAGAAGTTTCCAGTGGCCATCACAGTATTAGACACTGAAACAGATCTAAAGCCTCTGATAGAGTCTCCCCACCTGCCGCTGCAGAATTTGGAATAAGGTGAACTGCTTGAGCGAAGCTGTGAACACCTGTGTGAAGGAGCACGTGCAGCCAAAATGCTCTCCTCCTCCTAAATGGATAGATTTCTCTGTTTGTCAGCTGTGCACACAGCTTCTGCAGTCCTGTAAGATAACTTTGAGGAAGCTGGAAATGTAATTTTTTAATGAAAATCATCTGCTGGCTCAATATAAGCATGTATTATGCCTGCGTTGGCTGCTTTGCTGGAGAGGTTTGATAACAGGGCAGTGTTTGAACCTTTGTGCTCTTTTGCTATTCCTGTGTAGCACAGCTGGTTTGCTGCTCTGTGCAGCGCCTTAAATTACTCACTGATAAGTAGTATTAAGGAACAATTCTCAGCACTTTAGATTTTCAGGGATTGTCTTTGGCTAATTTCCACAGCATCCCTCTGAGGTGTAATGACTTTCTGGTCACAAACAGTGCCGCGTACATCTATTCTTTGACTAGCCCAAGACCGATTCATCTGCGGGACAGCCTGGTTCCTCTGAAGCGTGCTCCTTCTCCAGTAGGAGCAAGTCTCCGTTAAAAACACGGGAACTGAAGAGAGGGCCAGGTTGTGTGTGTTACACTATTGGTGTGCTCTGGCACTGCTAGAGCTGCGCAGCTGGTGTGGAGGCACCAGGGAGCACTGAGTTTTGGAGGGCCAAATGGGTCTCCAGCTTGGTTTAGAGATGAGGAAGCACCCTGGGACTCCTCATACACATTTCTCTTCATTTCTGAGTTCATTTACAGTGTCTCTGCTGCTCAGATCTAATTCAAGGGGTGGAGCTGAGGAAAGGGCCATCCGCTTGGAACAAACATTTGAAACAACTAATAAAAAAGCAGACAGGGAAGATTCTCAGTTAGTGTGAGGTGCGGTGGTTTAATTGATAAAAACGGAGCCATGCCAGTTTTCACCATCTGAAGATCAGACATGTTACACCTATGTCAGATTATGTGCTGCTGAGAGCTACTGGGCTTAGGGCTATTAGCGTTGCATAGATTTACACATCCACACAGGTCTTTTTGCAGTGTTTAGTTTAATTAATTGTTTTCTTTCTGCATGCACCGAGCTTGCATGATTACTGGCAGCACCAAGGGGAAAAATGCTGTTAAGAAGCAAAGTTAGGATTAAAAGAAGGTCAATGTGACTGTTACTACACTCCTGCAGGAGCCAACAAGGCTGTAGGTAGCAGAAGAAAGTCAGTGGCAATGGCAGCTTAGAGCACATCTCCTCAAAGCAGTGATTGTTGTTCAGTGATGGTTTCCACAAACTGTACTGCTCTGGAACCCGGTGCCACGTGGGTTAAACCAGATAACCGTAGGCAGTATAAAACTGAAGGAAAACACTTTCCAGTGCTTTGGAGATAGTCTGACAGCGCACGTAGGGCACAGTATCTGTCTAGCAGTGAGGGATGCTGCTCGCTGTTACGCAAGCAGTTCCAGGATTGCTTAGTGATTACAGCACCACCTTCCCTGGCCCTTTTATTTAAGGAACTGTTTTGCCCTGGTGTTTATTTAATTCCTGCCTTCCTAAAATTGAGGTGGATAAGCCTTTCTTTCAAAGGGATATTTTTTTAACCAAGAAAATATAAACAATTTGATTTTCATCCTAGCTCTGTGAAGATTTGTATACTGGCACAACAGAAAGCTGAATAGCTGAAGTGCGATGCAGGAGCTGGAAGGAGAGGTTGATGGTGGGACTCTCATAAACTGGTTCTGTCGTGGAAGAAAACATCACATGCCTAATGCATATGACACTAACAGAGAGGCAGCGGTCACAGTTATCACCTCTTTATTCACTCTGCTCCCTGGTAGCTTTCAAGGAGATTAATGGGTGCTACTAGGTGCTGAGTACTCAGGACAACTGGCTTACTTGTACTCAAATGTCCAAGAGAGAAGTAGGCAGCCTGGTCTTCAGACTGTGTTCTTCTGCCAGGTACATGAACAATAACTTTCAAGAATTTTAGAAATGCAGAGGAGAAAACCTGTTGTGCATTAGAAGGTGTATTTTAGGTGGAGAATTGTCATTCCATTTCAATGCATCTTTCTGGTGCCATGAAGCAGAAATTATAAACAAGTATCAACATTGGACTGGGAGCCCATCTTGTCTCTTGTCAGTGCTCTAGACTGACTGCATGCTTTTTTTCAGCGCCTGACAATTGCCACCTCACAGATATGTTGAGGTATACTATATTTATGTATACACAACTGACAAAAACCTCTGCAGTTCAGAATAAACTGAAATCTCTCCCAGCAACATTTTCTAAGGCTCAAAGTGATTTTGTCTTCTTTGCTTTAGACTTATTTATTTTACATTTGAGTTACAATACAATTAAATGTCTTATATGTGAATATTCCATTGTTTTGACACTGTGAAAATGTTTTTATTTGTCAAATCTAAGCAAATGAAGACTAATGGAACCCTTTCGAAAATTGATGCTCTGAGGTTTTGGGGAATTTAATGCTTTTTCAGTCCACAGCAAAATCTTATCTCATGAGTTTCTGCAGAATGAAAACTGTACTTACTGGACTTCTGAGAATTTTTAGTTCCTTGAATCGGGTGTGCTACATAAAATGAAAACATCCCTTTTGTTGATGACATAGGTATTAGGAAATTATCTTGGCTAATCCTGGATCAGCTTGTTTCTCTGTTTACTTAATACTTCAACCTATCCATCAAAGCAGAGGTTCAAATGCTAGAATTGTTCTTTCTCTTCACTAAACCGAACCAAGACACTGTATTTGGGGAAATCTGTTAATCCCTTCTAGAACCTCATACGTCAGAGAGAAGTATTATTACCAAAAAAGATTGCTTAACTCTAACAGTCCAACAGTTGTAATGTGAAAAATGGAAATTCTTAGAAAACTGCTGCATTGTTTTGCCTTGTAGTCTTAACCAGTTTGTTTAGACAGACTGCTCTGTGGGTTTGACCAATGATGGAATAAAATTTCTTTTCAAAAACCTTGATGGGCATTTCTCTAAAGGCTAGCATCATGTAAGATATAAAAACCATACTAATGACAAAAATTTGGAAATGGCGTGCCTTGATCCTGTGCTCATGGCAGACAATGGCAAAGCTCTCATTAACTTTGGTGCTGAAGGATCAAGTTGTTTCCTTTTATAACCTCCAAGTGTTTTGGTAAGAGTAATTGATCAATCCTTCCACCACCATGTGGGGCAGGCATTAATCTTGATGTTAGAGATGAATGCACTGAGGTGAAGTAATTAATTCAGGTTCTGCAGTGATTAGGCACTAAAGATGGACAGGCTTGGCTGCTGTCCTCTGATCTAATCATCAAGAAAGACTCTTCTCCCTTCCTTGATAAGAGATTTTGAAAGAAATCTTACAAGCCTGGATCAACCAATATTGTGAATTAAACGTATTTTGGCTTATGCATTATAGAAATATATTGGCTATGTTCAGTGTGCAAGCTCACTGGACACACAATATTTGAACAACTTGCTCCTGTTTTACCAAACCTGTGAATGTCTTCCAATCCACAACTGTCATTTGGCCAACCCTCTCCCTCCAATAACTTACAACTTTCAATTTCTAGTGTGCAATTTTGTTCATCCAGAGGATATCTGCGTAGATCCATCATGCAAGCAGCTGTTGTTGTGATCCTGTAAGAGGAGAGTGAAAAAAAAAAAAAAAAGAGATTTGAAACTACATTTTACTTGTTTGAGAAGGCAAGATTTTCTGTAGCGGCTTTTCTGTTTGTTTAAATACAGAATGGTTATGCACATGGATTCTTGGCATACAATCTTTACATAGCTTGTAAAGCATGATTAAATAATTTATACAGCACACCATACTGGTTACAGTATAAAGCATCAGAGCATATGCTGAATATCGCAGAGCAGGATTTCGACTGTAAACTTTACATGCAAAAGTGTGCAGTGTTTTGAAGAACATCTAGCAAGATTTCTACTTGGACAACTTATTTTTAATGTTCTTAATTCAGACATCTTCAAATTGCTTTGCAAATTGTTTTATTTATAACTCGTACTGCCAATAGCTTTTTTTTTTTGCCATTTTATTGTCACCTACTGATGTTTTAATTTTGTCTGATAGGTATGTGCATTTTCATCCATGCTGTGGAAATATTGCTAATATCTGATTCATTATTTTTATGGTTTCATAATCAGTTTATCATTAACTAGGATAATTGAATATCACATCTTAAAAATGGCATGATGCAATAAAACACTTGTGAAATATAATATTATATGGTGGTTACTTAATGAACTTCAAAAGCTATGTGTAGCCTGGATCTTCCAAATCCTTGCTCCTTCTAGAGCGCATGTGAGTTGATATTTGGTCCCTGAAGGTATTCTCCATAGCCTAAGCCTTTTTGCAAGGCAGTTCCTCTCCTTTTGTTAGACTGTAAATCACAGAGCGTCTAAGCAAATGCTTGCTGATAAGCCTGTGACACTTAGGAGGAAGGTTAAGTGACTGTGTGAGGAGGGGGGTCAAATTAGAGCTCCTTTTAAAGATCCCTTTAAGACACTCCTCCTAGTCGTGCTTTCCAGCTCACGAAAGTGAGTTAGCACTTGCATTTGCCTTTTTTGTGATAGATGGGTTCTTAAATGCTTATAAAACTTCTGAAGTTGTGAATGGAATACTTAGCTTGTAATTTTATTGGTCTCTCTCCCTCTCTCCAACAACTCCTATCTGAGAAAGGCAGATAACCTCTTTTCTTGATCTGGATTTGGTCCTGCTCCAGTTCCATGTTAATTAATGCCACAGGAACACATCTGGAGATTTTACTTTTGATGTGCTGAAAGTCAAGCACACTTACATGCTGTACTGGGGTGATAATTCTTGCTGTCACAGAACTGACAATTAAAAGGAAAAAAATGCCACATGCTTCATTACTGTGACATGCTTCAAATTATCCCAAGTCTACAAAATCCATCTGTCTACCTGTGTATAAGAACCAAACTCTGTTATAAGAACCAGTCCATGAAACTAGAATACTGTGTAAAATACCATGGAAATGGTATATTTATGCTTTTCCTCAGGCTGATTTTTGTCACATCGCAACTTTACAGTAGTAAATAATGCAGTTGTTGTATACCTGAGATTTAAATATTCCACATTATGTTTTTTTTCCTGACATTGTAATGCTGATAAGTTTTTGCTCAACTGTATTGTCTGTTCACTATTTGTGCACAGTTTTTGGCACACGGGTTGGTTTGGTGTGTCTGGTCACTACTGTAATCCAAGAACAAAAATGAATGTATGCGTTACTAAGACACTGCACTGCTAATTGCAGGTGAGGTCTGGAAGTAAATACTTGGATTATGTAGAAGAAAGATAATAAACCCTTACCATCGGTTTCTGGCAGCTCTAAGTAATCCAAATCTGCCTGGCCTGTTTATTGGTAATTTCTCATCCTTCATCCTTGCTAGAGACTCTTTGTCTCTATGCTACAAGGAAAGGTAAACCAGAAACACTTAATCTATGTTCTCTGCTTCCCTCAGCTCTGTTTTGCATTCCCCATAGGGCCTGTAAGGAAGTCTCTGTATTTGGGGTCAGCCTCCATGCTCTGGGGAAAGTCTCCCAGAGCAGTCAAAGTTGTTGTTGGGGAGCAGCTCTCCCCTCTCGTGACTCTTTTAACCCCCCAGCAGCAGTGCTGAACGCTACTGCGGCTCTCTGGTGCAACAGCAAGCGGCCACTTCCAGGGAAGAGGTTTTTGCTGAAGCTTGCAGAGACGAGAGCTGCACAATGCGAGACAGGAAGGACAACTGGAGGCTGTTGTCAAGCAGGTAGCGGAGGTTGGCTCTCAAGGAGCTTGAAGCTTGTGGCTTCCAGCAGCAGGAGAGAGGATGCCACTTCGCCTGTGGACCCGCAGTTTCGGAAGTGGCACAGTGCCCTGGGCAGGGGAGATGATGAGCGGTATCTGCCCAACCTGAGCCTGAACTGCATGCCCGTGTGAATGGGAAAAGGAGGTGGCACCTACTGGAGGCACCTCCCTGAAAAGGAGGGAGGCACCAACCTGCCAATGCAATGTGCTGTCTCCTAAAGCTGGAGGTGCTTAAACTTTATTGGGAATCTTAGGCTTCCTTCAGAATTGCTACTTGCAATTGCAGTAGGAGTGCTTCAGGATCCAGCAACATTCATTACCTGTAGTTCATAAATCTATCTTTCAAGCGTTTTTTTCTCTCTCATGATAGATCTCAGCTAAAATTAAAAATTGTAATGGCATTATGCTTTGGATAACCACAAAACTTGTTTAAGGAGATAAATTAAACCCAGATGCAACCATAGTAATTGCTGTCTTCATTAAAACATATCAAATCTTATTATAAGTAGAGTAAAACCCCAAATCTGTTACTAGCTGCACTCTCTCAGTGGAGAAGGTAAATGATGGCTTGCACATGCACCAGAAGCTTAAAACTGAAGACATCCAAATGCAGAATATAAGGGTGTAATGGCAGGAAGAGGAAGGGAATAGTCTGAGATAGGGTAAAGCTGCAATAAATCTGTGTTCAAGAGGATTAGTCCTGAAAATGCCTGGACACAAGCAGTTTGTGGCAATGGTGGAATATCATGGGGCTCTGTGAAAGTTTAAGTGGAGGACTAATCGTACACTTGAAGCAGAGCTATTTATATCTCAGAGTAAGATATGTCACTTCTAGGCTCTCCATTCTTAAAATATGTTTTAAGTTATGTATTTTTCCAGTGTTGGGGCTAATTTTTTTTTGTTTGTAGACTGTCTTTTACCCTACTACCCTTACTTTCTTTAGATTCTTTTGAATACAAATGGTAAAGATGGGATTATGCAAAGAAGACAAGCAGTTAGGTGGAGATATATCATTATGCTTCTTAGTTTCATTCATGTCAGTACTCAGACATTCAGGGATGGAGTGAAGTCTGATCTGAACAGGCAAGATAAAAACAATTTGCAAAAAAGAAAAATTAACTGTGGGTTGTTTGTTGGGTTTTTTTTTTTTAATTGTGGCTTGGGGTTCAAGTTATCTGATCCACTGCTTAGCTTTTATTTTGATGTCTGACTCTCTGAATACCATACTATATATTACTGTATTATATTACTATATAATCAAGTTATTTTTTGCCCAAAATAAAATTATATGAAAGAAAACATTGATGTCCAGTATTTGCAGAACTGACTTTCTTAAGTAATACTTTCAGAGGTTTCCCTGCAGGGGCAGCAGGCCTGTAGGAACAAATGACAAAGCTTTTTTGGATTAAGTCATCAGTGAGCAGTTAAAAGTTCAGAATGAACTCGGGAAGTGGAATTGTGGTTCAGTACTTAGTGCATTTCATCAAAATGCTGTCAAAAAGCTGTTCCTCAATTCTTGGAGAAGAAACAGAAGCAATATTTAAGACAGCAATGACAACTAAATGTGGAGATGATCAGAGCTGAACAATGCAAATTCTGTTGTGAAATGCCTCCTCTGTTTGGAGGACAGGTATCAAATTTTAATGTTCGTTCTTTTTCTCTCAGTCATCAGAGCATAAATTATAAATGTATATGAAGATATGAACTGGGATGGATTAATTTTTTTTCCTTAAAAGCAAAATAAAATTTTCAAATCAAATAAAGAATAACCACGATTCTCTTAATCACTGCAGAGCTGGGGCTCTAGTACATGCTGGAAGTAGACTTTCATATGCCAGGTAAAACATTGCTCTTATTAAATCAGTGTTAATTTAACTTCAGTGGTATCAGGGAACTTAATTCTATAGCATATGTTTGACATCAGACTCCAGTCCCATATCCCTGGTGTAACTTGCCTAATTTTTTTGGAACCAGGAAAAATCTTGATGTTTAAGATTTAAGGAGATGTCTTACAGGCAGAGTTATTGAAGGAATAGAGGAAGGCAGAAAAACTGTACATTTAATCTGCAAATTTTTTTCTCTGTCCATGCCACGTACAAGGTTTACAGTTGTCACGCCTGCTGACACTGTAAATTTCCAAGCAAAGCCTGAGTGCGTGATCCTGGGAGAAAATGTCAGCTCTGAACCTGCAAACATGCCCAACTTCTAGTGCTTGACAGAGATTACTTACAGGAGGCACACTTGAGCATTAGCATGATTTGGGCTGGTATCATATATTTTATATAATGTAGTGTGTACTTGGGAAATTTGTGTTCAGCAGTCTGTGTATTGCTTGTCTGGTCCAAATCTATTAAAAAAGAAGTTACACGTGTTAGTAAGATTGGGAAGGGGCAATAGGTGACTAAATAATAATGCTTTCACAGATCTCATTAGAAGCTGAGAGAAAATTGGAATACCGAGTCCTGAGCCAGATGCAATAAAAGATTTAGATAATTAGTTTTAGATATGAGTACATTAGCATGTATAAAACATTTTTTTTTTTAGATTGGAAAATAATTACAATTTGGCTAATTATATTTTTCATTCCCCCCCCTCCCTTCCCCCCCCAATCAGTAGGAAATATCTTTGAGACAAGCTGTCAACTGCTAGGTCATTCCTGTAGACAACATATTTTGAGATAACACTCAAGTTTATAAGGAAAGCTTTTGTATGGATTTAGGTTAGCAAGTGAAACACATTTTCTTTTTATCTTGCTCAGACAAACAGTAGAGTTGCATAAACATGAAAAAATAAAAAGCATCTTGAGCAAGACATATACAGAGAAATATACAGCTCAAAGAGTTAAAGCTGTGAGCAGATGAGAACAGGGTCTAGCATGAGAAGGGCCCAACAACCTTTATTATATCGGGTAAAGTGACCTGTTCTACTTAAGTCATACAAAGATGAGTCCAGGAAAAATGTGTCAGACTATGGGCTTTCTACTGTGTTTTATTGACACTCCAAACTGTGTTTTATTGACACTCCAAACTGGCAAGTGTATGCTTGATTTGCCTCCCCTTTATCTTTGTTTTTCGTTGAGAAAATATTAAAAAAATTGACTAAAATTCACAAAGAAATGAAAATGGGTTTTAAATGTGGAAAACCTGTGATGTGCCTTTCTGAAAAAGGAGTATATTTATATATGCGTGTAAGCGTATGGTATATATATGTGTGTAAATATAGATGCTATTTATATTTTGGATTAAGCAGAGGGATGTGGATTTAACACACTGCAAATAAGTAAACATTAGGTCAATTTTTTCTCCTGAGACATAATTAGCACTTTGTTGCAATTATTTAGGCAGAACTGCCCAGCCAGCCAGTGGTGCTACAGCAATCAGCGACCATAACCCGGAGTGCAGCCAGCTTCTGGACGTGCAAGAGCCGACCTGTTTTTATGCAACAATCAAGCTTGTCTCCAGAAGCCATCTCTTCCACCGCTGGTGGACAGAGGTGGCATGGAAAGGTATCTCAGGGATACACCGCATGTTCTGGCTATGGCTCCCGCTGGTCTCCAGTGCTATTGCTTCCTCCTCCCCGGCCACCACGTTCCTTTCCTCCCACTTTGCCCCCTTAGTTGCCCACATTGAATCTTGAATGCAATGGAAGCAGTTCAGCAGTAAGGTTGGCAATCTGAGGTATCAAGGTGATGAGTAACTGGGGCATAATATCTTGAGTTAGAAAAGGACACATGATCAAATTCTGCAATGCCTTTCAAAGGCTGAAACATTGTTTTTAAGATGAAAGAGCTGCAGTGGTCAGGAAAAAAAAATACTACTGAAAAAATCAGAAGAAGAATTAACTATAATAGTATCACTGGCTGGTGCTGTAGTACAGTAATGGACTGGGATGCGTGCTGAGACCTGGAGGAGTCATTCTGAGTTCATTGTCTGTCCCTGTGTACCCAGTAATATTCCTGAGAGTGAATACACTTGTCAAGTGTAGAGGACGAATATTCGGTTCTCTCTGAGATATAAATACAAATGTCTGTTTCTAAGCAAAAGACAGGCATGAAAGGCTAATCTACCAGGTGTCAAATCAATCAATTGCATTGGCTTGAAATAAGAATGTTAAAAAAAAATGACAAAACTTAATAAAAACATTACTGTCCCTACTATTCTTTCCATTCATGTATGTTCTTCTATCCAGAAGATACTGAGCTGCCTGCTTGGGCTGCTGTGCTGTCCTGTAGCTCCCCTGAAACACTCCTTATCCCATTCCTTCTTCTCCTTAGTCATATCAATGTAACAGCTGCCCACCCAAATAAGGCAGATTTGGCCTGAGTTGATTATTGTTCTTTTTAGTGTGGTTTAACATGGATCAGTTCATAGGTTGGGCTCACTGCTGGGCCCCAAAGATAGTTAAATGGCACCATCTCTGATGAGAGTATTGATGATGATGAACTGATGAAGGCAGCGCTGGCACACAACAAATTTTGTCAAGTGTTATGCACCTGCAGCTGCCAAGGTCAGCCTGCTGGGGATTAATGACCCTGCCCAGCCTCAGGTGGGGCCCCAGCCACACCTGCCCACTTAAGCTCAGCCCTGGGCCATCAGTTCTCTGCTGAGCTGTGATGGAGGAGAAGGAGTCTCTGCTCTCAGTTTAGGATCTTGCTGTTCCTGACCTCTGGTTTGACCTTTTGACTGGACCTCAGACCTGCCTTGTCACCCTGAAGGTGCCTGATGACCTGGGCTCTGGACAGGTTCTGTCTGCCTCCTCTCTGGCCAGCCTACTTGTGATGGGATGAACTGTGGGTGGGGAGGATCTCTGCCCTGCCAGCCATTTTGCAGGACTACGAAGAGCTTAAGTAGATAACAGGCCCTTCAAGGTCAGCGGCAGGCAGCGGCATCAGCCCACTGCTGGTAAGCTGCTTGAGCTTTGTCTCTGACAGAAGTCTGGGAAGAGTCAAAATGCAATCGTTAAATAATGTTTCCTCTCTCAGCAGTAGAGTCTAATCCTGTGGGGTGCATTCAATATGTCTTAGGCAGGGGCAAGCCACCGATTTAATCCACTGTGTGACATCCATCTGAGAGAGAAAGAATGATTTGTGAGTGTGCCTTTCTGTGTCCAACTGGTTACCAGGTCTGATGCAGGAGACGTTGGTTTGCAGTAAGCATGTGCCTAGTCTTGCTGTTGTGGTCATTTCAGTTTGCTTCAATTAATATTCTTTAACATAACCCAGGCACTAGTTTCTTACATTGGTTTTGTTCCTACAAAGCTATGCAGTAAACGGTCTCTTTTTTGCTTAATAAAATCATGAGTTCTTTCTGAGAATACATGGTAGCTTGGTGGTGAGGGGAAGGTAAAGCAAGAAATCAGAAATCATCTTAAACTCTTTCCATGACATCCACCATTAGTCAGTGCTGGGGACAAGTCCATGGGCTAGATGGACCTTTCGTCTGGCCTTTCTTCATAATTTTGAATGTTCTACCTTTGACCAAGTTAACAAGTAAAGTGGAGGCCTACCCCTCACCACTTTGTCATCCATTTCAGGCTATCTTTCATTCCCCCCTAAATCCTTCCTTTCTGAGTCTGACTTGCCCAGCATGTTTACATGGATAGCCTGCACGTGCAGTGAATGAGTTTGGGGTAGTGCTTCTCAGGGAAGCAAAGTCTAACTTCCTTCACAGGATCTGATACACACTATGAGATGGGTGGCAATAGTCCAGTCTTCTACAGAACTTATAGTAGTACAAAGCAAGATTGATTTAAAAAGAGGAACATGTGTCCATATTTCACTCTTGTATGCCTAGGAAATGTTTTGTGATCTAGTCTCTTGCACCTGTGCACTAGTGATGGCACTGCTTGGTCTTTAGAGCTCTATTTCTGGGAGTGGTCCTGCTGAGTTCCTCATGTGACCTGAAATTTTGTCAGCAGAGATTGTGGCATCCACAGCCTAAGGCAAGTGGAAGCGGGTGCAGTGCATTGTAACATCTTTTGTATGTACAGTAGTATATATTTTTAAAAGCCTGAATCACAAGATCATGTAGACAGAGATGAGATGTGGATATTGTCACAAAATACCTAAAAATTCCCAGCTTCTTCATTCTTTTTTTAGATATATACAGTGGCAAGGTGTGCAAAATTTAAAAGGAGAGGTCTGGGACTTGCATATTGTAGACTAATTTCTGCCTTTGTAAGAAAGCCTATGATGCTCTCAAACTGAGTCACTGGCATTTTGTGCCGAGTTGGAGCAGGCGTAAATAACTAATGCATGCTACAAAGCAGAGGAGCTACAGGGCTGTATCTTTATCTCTGGCAATTCTGGCCATTCAGGGTGATCAAATTATTAAAGACTACAGTATGAAAATCAGCTTTGTGCTACCATCTATTCAAGTATAAATACCTTTCACTAGACTGAACTGACTGTGAATTTGAAACCTGTTACCCATCTGCTGTTTATTCTCTTTTTTCCATCTTACAGGTTTTATTTATTTTTGTTGCTATTTTCTTTCCTTCCTGCAACTTCTTTGTTGCTATTGCTTGGGGTTTTTTTTGTTTAAATGATGAAAGGCTGTTTGGAAATGGTCACTGCTGGTCTTCCCTTAAGGATCCCAGGTTCAGAAATTATTTGAAGTGCTTTGAGGCTTATGGGTTTTCTGATGGGTGCTTGCAGCTGTAGTGCCTTGCAAACATGGTGCTGTGATCCATAGGACAGTACCATCTGCTGCCTAAGAACTGCCTGTGACAAGCAGATGGCCTAGATACTTCACCACCAACGCCACCTTGAGCACTGAGCTGCTGCGTGCTGGCCCCTCCACTGTGCTGGCAGAGGTATCTGTGGGACAGTGGTGTTACCCAAAACACTGAGATATTCAGGACTACATATTCACTTTTCCACAAGGAAATGTTATTTTTAATCCACAGGTGTTGCAGGATCTCCTTTAGCTGGCCCTGCTGCTGACCCCCTCCTCTCCAGCTCATGAACCCACAGGCTGAAGTACCATTTCCCCTCATAACCAGATCTCTTATTAAGCCCTGTAAATCCAGAGTGTGAGCTGCTCGTTAGTATCAAGTGTGCACGTGGGACAAACTATGGCATGTCAGGTGTCAAGGTGAGAACCTGAGGGGAAGGATTCATTAGACTCCTTCACTGCCGACATCACGTTCTCTTCAGGTTTATTCAGTGATCCCCACTGAAATCTAGCACTACACTTTCATATTTAGCATATTTTAAAAGCTGATTTGGGGTAGCAGCTGGTTAATTTGAAGGCAAGTTTTGGAGTTGGTAAAAGAAAGCCAACTATATTATAAACACTAGCTCAATAGCTATTCACCCGTGAGCTCATCCTCACGATGAACCAGATCTCTGAATGTAGAGACGTGCAAAGTGCCTAACGCTATAAAGCATAACCTAGTGCAGTAAAATCCACGTGAGTAGGTGTTCAACCCTTTCAAGGTGTCTCTGATTCCTGGGAAGAAGTCAGGATTTCTTATGCTGTACTATGTATGCATTCTGGCCAGCTCTTTATATTTTGTTCACATAGAACACTGACTTCTACAGTCAGTGCCAAGTAGAAGTGTCTCAAAGGTTTAGATAATCTTGGACTTGGGTGCTGTAGCCATTAAAATATTTTGGGGAACGGGATATCACATTTTAGTTGTCTTGGGAGGTTTCCCTTGGCACTCAAAGTAATTGTCAGCAAATTAATCACCGCTATTTTGCTTAAAGAAACAAATCCTTGCCGAATAGTCTGATTTTTAGCTGCCAGAACTCTGCTTCAGAGAACAGTTACATAGTACTCTCACAAAGCAGGAATGGGGGGAGGAGATTACCCAAAATGGGGACAAATAGGCTTGCTGGCTTCTGCCTTCCCAAGGAGGTGAGCCTGAAGCTCCAGGGCAGCGGTGGGAGCAGGAGGCAGTGGGGAAGGGAGAAGTAGGGGGAGAGAGGTAGTGGGAAAAAGGTCTGTAAGAAAATATTTTGTTTTGACTGAATTAGAAACTTCTAAAATCAAAACCTTGAGCCAGATATGTACTTTTTATAGGTAATCTCAGATCTTTTTTCTGTTCAATACAGTGTATCAGAATTCAGAGCAGAGTGAAGATGAATGACTTGCTTGTAAAGATCTAGAAATATCAAAATAGCTAAAATCCTAGCAAAAAGCCCTCTTTCATGCTTGTAAGCCAAATTTCAGTGCAATGAAAATTTTTACTGCACAACTATAAACCCATGAAAATAAATTTTATAATATAAATCTCAAGAGAACTATAACTATACCAGGGCAAACAAGATACTTCAATAAAAAGTGCCTGAGAGTTGGAGCTGAAATTTACTGCAAAAAGTAATTTAGTTTGACAGTGCAAGTATGTTGCAAGCCAAAAAGAAGAAGAAAGTGAGACATATGGGAAGTGCTTAGCATAAAGGAAGGTCCAAATGGGAAGTAAAGTCAGATAACTGGTTTTCAATCTGGTTTTAATAAAAAAAAGGTGCTAAATCTCTTAACTTTTTCCAGTATCTCTATACAAACCTTCTAAAAGTGACTAAATGCAAGAAGAGTGATGTTACGACTGAAATTCCTAGTTGCAGATAATATCCACAGACTGAAATATCCTGCTCGGGAGAGAATAGAGGTCTGCTAGATGGCAGCAGCGGTGTTCGTGCTATTTTGGGTTGTTAGTTTTGTTGTTTATTCCAAAATAATACCAACCCAGACACCGAGATATGTATTGTGTGTATGCAAAAGGAAGATGTGCACAAGTTCAGATATCTCCACTTCTTCAGCAGAAGAGGAATCTAGGCAATGTCTTCTACATCCAGCCTGGTTTGTAATTGGAAGGCTTCAGGATGCGCTTGGTCAAAATGACTGGTAAAAATCAGGTTGTTTCTGGGATCAGGCATACTTCATATTGACCCATCACTACCTGTTTTACTTGTAATCAAGGACGATCTTCCTGGATTTTGGAAGCAGGGCTGGGGCTGGACAAGAGTGCTGTCATTTCCCTATAGGTGCTGTGTAACTCCTCAGGAACTCCCCTGTGACTCCTCTGTACCTTCTACGTGCCAACTTCACCCATACCAGTGCTGCTCAAACAGAGACCTACAGTCAGATGGGGAAATGTGGAGCAAATGTGCAGAAACAAGGATCAAAACAATTTCTTGCTTTGGTATTTCTTGCGTTCTTCTGATGCCTGTCCTGTTGGCTTTTCTGGGAATTCTGCTCCTTTTCTAGCGGTTGTGGTTTACCTATGTGCTGGAAAAATGGGCCAAAACAGTGCCTTTGGTACTATACAAACTCGACTGAGAGACAGACATCTGGCGGTTTTAAATGAAGAGAAATGAGATGTTATAAGCTTTCATGGGTGGCATGGAAACTCTTTGATAGTTGAGAAGCTTACTCCTTTCTTGATCTTGTGAAACACAAGTGAGAAATGGAATGATTTTGAATGTAGTGTGCTCTGACTCTGTTATGCAGTTACTATGACTAAAACCATGAGTTGTCAGCCCGTACTGTTGGTTCTCACCACCTGTGGGCCAGCAGAAAGAGCAGGGCTCTGAGAGAGTAACTGGGAGCACCTGGGGAGGTACCTGCCTCTTTCTGTTTGTTGTATCTGGCTTGATGTTGAACTGAGCAGGGAGCTGCCTCAGTGGAAAAAAAATGGTAGAAAATACAAGTAAGTGCCAAACTTCTGTGTTGTTTGTGGAAACAGGTACCTGACTAGGTTGAGTGTCTGTTTAAGATGTGAAATGCTAGGCTTTTTGCTGATGGTAGGTGAGCTCTGCTTCTTTTTCAGCTGTAAGAAAGAGGAGATTAGTAACTGATCAATTGCAGAGAAATTTAACTTGAGATTTTTAGGAATTCTTTGTTCAATATTGTTTGAAAGTACAGTTCCTGCTCCTAGGAGAATGCAACAGAGAGGGAAGGCAATGTTTTCTATAGAGGTTGTGTGGAGAAAAGAAGGAAAGGTAAGAGGCAGGAGGAACCTTGATGCAAAGGAAAAGAGGCTTCCGCTTGAGTTTGTGGTTAGTTTTATGGCCAGGCTTCTTTATAATGAGCTCACCTATGCAATCTATTAATGACGTGTCACTTCTGAGAGACTGCAATAGCAGCAATAAATGCCTTCTTACAGTATGATTTGTACTGCTTTATGTTTGTGACTGCAAGACCTAATAGTCATTAAAATATGTTTTTACCACTTATAGAGAAGATATTAAATTATCAAGCCTTTACAGGCCAGTCAAGCGATTCTTAATAAAAAGTGTGATTGATTTCTGAAGGTTTTTCTCAGGTCTCTGGTAGTCACTGTTTTCCCAGCCTGACCAGACAGTAAGCGCACCTCATTTGTTCCAGATAGGTAGTTGAACGTGAAAACTAATAATTCCAATCAGCAAAGCTGGCAGCGTAATTATGTCTTGATACGTATGTTGTGAGGAAACTCGAGCGCGGCTGAAGAAGCTGAGCTGCTGCAGTTAATCTACCATGTGCGGTGACTAATTTCATCGGAGAACTGAAAGTAAAATGAAAATCTTGTGCTAGGACCTTAATGAAAGGATCTTTGTTTTGCCAAAATATTGACCCCGCTGGCAGTGTAAAGCATGAACAAAGAAATTAGATTGAAAAAAAGAAATTAGATTGCTTTTTTGCACATCCCTGACTAGGGAGGAACGCTGATGTGATTTTTGTGTAGAAAACGGATTGATGATCATGTCCTGTCAATGCATCTTAATTGGAAAACAAGATAAATCAGAGAAGAAATGAATGTTTTCATTGCACGTGGCCCAAGACTGATTCTGTGACAGTGAATCTGTTTAAGACATGTATTACTTCAAAGAGATTTCTAGTTAGAGCAGCTTATTAATTCTCATAACTTTTTGAATGAGCATAAATTAATTATAATATTCAAATAAACTTGGGACAGTAGGGTGTTTCTGTTATTCCAGTACAGTGCTTTTGTAGTCATGCCTTAGTTTTCTCTGTGAATGGTGCTGTTGAGTCAGTTAAAACAAACATAGGAATAAAAATTGCACCCTGTCATTCATTGTAATTGGAACACAAGATTTTTCACATGCTGGGAAGGGAACTTTGGGTGGTTGTTCATGCTACTGCGAGCACCATCTCATAATACATCTTTCATAAGCTGATCAACATGTAGGAAGCTTTTTGGGAACCATGTTTTTCTGACAGTTAGCCTTCTGATTTCCAGCCTGAATTTATTCATGGCTGATGTGTACCCCTTTGTTTTTGGGACGGTATTGTCCTGTGACTTAGCACTCTTTCCTAACGTTGTTTTTCCTTTGCTCTGTCCTTGTTAAGCAGACATATGTCCTTTCCCAGCTGCAGCAGCACTAGATGGAGAGGTTACCATTTTCTAATTTATCCCCCTTCCCTGGAAATTAAAATCCATTATTATCTACCAGTAGAGCTGCCGATGTGAAAACACCTTGAGTAGTCTTTGTGAATGTGTTTTTGTTGTCTGGTAGTTAAATTGTGTAAGGTGGAAACCAGCTCATAATGACTGAAATAGATAAGGAAGTGTTCACCAAAGCAACCTTAGTTAGCATCTAGAAAACAGCTGTAATCTCTAGCAGAGAAATGGTGATGGGTAACTTGGAGTAGACTGGGAGAGACCTTCTTAAACCAGCACGATGTGGATTAGGAGAGAATATATGTGTATGTATGTGGGCTCTCTGTGTGAATGCTTTATCTGAGCTTGTCCTTTTCACCCAGTTCTTCAGCTGGGCTTGCATGAGATGGAGCAGGTTAACAAGCCCCAGAGCATGAGTAGCAGAGTTATACTTAGAGCTTTTAGTTTCTCCCGACTGCCAACACTGATGAGTCATATGCAGATTTTGTCTGAGTGGATCACATATTTGAAGAGAAAATTGATTTTGTGCCAATCAGATATTTTTATCCTGAAATGTTAACTAAACTCAATATTGATAACTTTGAATTGGTAGGGGGTGGATATTTTGTATTTGAATGTGTTTTGGGGGCAGGGGGGATGGTAGTGGAATGTTTTCACTGTTTTTATCTTTCAGTAGTGGTAGTTGTTTTATGAGGTGGTAGCAGTCGTGTATACCAAAAATGTCTTATGGGGAAGAAAGAGGTGCAAATATTGTAAGCAGTTCTAGAGCACAAAATACGTATTTATTTAACTTTATATTTTAATAGATATGAGAACAACTCCAATGTTGAAGCTTTATCCCATTTTACTTGGTTTTAGACTTCCTTTATATTAAAAATGTAATTTCTTTTTACTTTTAAACAACGATACTTAGTGCTCTCTTATATTTACTGCGTGCTGTGCACACCAGTGGTCCAGCAGACTGCTGTGTAGCATCTTGAATACACAACATCTGTCACTGCTCCTCTGCAAACTGAGCATCCCTCATAAACAGAGCACACAGACTTGTTAGAAACAGTGTTATTTCAGGAATTAAATATATATTTAATAATTTAAAGAAGTGTGTATGTCCTATACATAATATACTTGTATAAATGCTTTTCCTATATCTCAAAGACCTTATTTTGTCTGTTTGCTTTTTTTTTTTTGTTTTTAATTCCAAAACATGTACATTGCTTTTAAAAGCTTCATGAAAAGATTGCCTGGCCATCCAAGTTAGGTTTTCAAAATCCACTAGCTATTCTAATTTCTCCTTGGCAAAGAACATTTTCAAATGGATGGAATATGGGACAGCCAGAGAGGTGGACCTGTTCAAGCAGGAGAGTAAAAGGTCCAACTAAGTACTTAAACTTCAGGTTGTTCGCTTCATGCCTAATTATGCAGTGTAGACATACTTTTTGATACTTAGCATTTTACAGGACTGTCAGGTTGTAATTAACTATGCCAACTTGTATCTGAGATCCAACAAGAGGTATCAATGGAATCTCATGGTACCTTTTTACATATTCATTTTGACTGTAGAGGTACTTGCATAGAAAGGCTGGCTAGAGAACACTTGATTTCTCACTAAAATCATGAAGGTTATGATAAGGGAAGCTAATTAGTGGAGAACAATTTTAAAACAGAATATAACTTGGCAGCACTTGAGTCAGGCCCTACAAATCAGGCTTCACCTGTCTCATGCTCCGGTATGCAAGAAAACAATTAGTAGGATAGTTGGAATGTAGAAACAGGATAAGAGAAGCCATAAATTAGGGAAAAGTTCTTGGGTATGAACTAGAAAAAGATACAAAGTTTGAGCCATTCCAATAAAGGGGGCCCAATATACTAACAAGCCTGGGACCATCTGGGCAGGATGGATAACAAGATTGCTGAGCTTGCAAAATGGGGATAATGAAGAAGAGGTCACCCAACTGTGTACACTGAAGAAGAGGAGAAAGAGGAAGATTTGAGGAAGATGACCACCCGAGGAAGAAACTGAGCAGGTGTATCAGGAAATTAGCATATATTCATGAGTTCCAGGAATAGTAATGAATATGTATTAGATTTCTTGGAAATCTAATGAATATGTAACACTTTTGCAGTATAAATCACGTACAATTTGTTTTTCGGTGAGACACACTTTCGTGGAAATATCCCGGTGTGACCCTCAGAGCTGCAATAAAGGATACCTGCTTAATAGTCACATTGGCTATTGAGTGAATTTTTTTTGATTCAGTTAGCTATGTTCTGAATGGTGGCGTGAATACGTTTGGCAAGATCACATGCACTTGTGAAACACGAGGAAGCTGGAGTGTGGGGATGTTTTAGCTACTGGCTCTTCCAGCAGAGAGAATAAAAGCTTTGACGAAAGAAATAAAATGAGCACTTTTTACCAACCAAAGCCATGAGCTGAATGAGGGCAAGACTTGTCTTCCTCAGTTCCTTAAACATCAGGGCAGATAATATTCATGTACTTTTGAGAGTTTCTTGGCTCAGGGTCTGGTGTTGACCTTATCAGGCCTTCTTGTCACCTTTTTCCTCCTTGCCTCAAGTAAGCTTTAATATTCTGCAAGCTTGAACTCTGCAGGCCTTCATTCTCTCCTAGCATCACATATGCATTGATTTCTACAAATAGTTGACATATAATTCTTCACAGTCAGTATCTATTGTTGTGCCTGTTTCTTCCATGTTTAGCTTTAAGAGCACAGCATGACAGACTCTGTTTAATGGTACTGTGCCTTTATTCATGCAATGTTCACGTGGATGGAATAAGCAAAAATCTCCTTAGATGATAATCTTTACCATAATGTTAAAATACTGAATTAAGACTAAAGCTTATAGAAACAGACAAATTTCTCTTCCGTTCAAGTCGTCTCCTTAATAAGGAGAATCTTTAGAAAAAATCAGGTTATGGTGTTTAATTCTCACTTAGTCTATTTAATTCTCATTTTGTGGTGTTTTGTCACAACCTTGCTGTGTTGCATGGATTCTTGGAGCCCCAAGAGGCGGCTGGGTAATCTTACTTGTTTATTCTCCTGGGACAAGAGAGAAATACACTAAGACATTGCTGTTTGACTATTGTATTGTAGTTTCTGTTTTTTCATAGTTCAGTAGTTCTTCTCTGAAATGTTTTAATGAGGGAAACCATAATAAATTACATGGGTATTCTTTCATCAAGATCACTACTGAAAATGTAGGAAACTATGAAAGACATCATTGCTACCTGTCTTGTTTTGAAGTGCTCATCCTTCCACTTTCCATCCTGTATACATTTTTTGCTATTATTCTCCTGTTTAGTAGCTAAACATGTATACAAACATGTTGTCCTGGTTCTGGCTAGGATAGAGTTAATTTCACAAGGAGCCAGGCCAGGTGAGCCAGGCTGGCTGGGGGCTATTCCATCCCATGTGATGCCATGCTCACCATCTTATCACTCATTGTGTATATTGGTTATCAGTGCTGTTGTTGATTGTTTCCCTCTCCCTTGCTGTCCCAGTAACCTGTCCCCATCCCAACCCACGAGGCTTTGCCTTTGCTTTTCCGTTCTCCTCCCCATCCTGCTGGGGGAGGGGTGAGTGAGCGGTGCGTGGTGCTCAGCTGGGGCTGAACCACGTCACGTTTTGTTGCTAAGACTCAGTGTTCAGGTAAGCCTAAAGAAAAGGCACTCTAATAATCTACAGCCTTGATGACTGCTCAGTGGATCATCACAAACTCTAGACTTTCAGAGAGCTGGATGGCTTACTTCAAAGATAAGCAAACAGACAATTCCTCTCTTAGCCCTACCAGTTCAAGATGCAAAAGGAATATGTAATTTATAAGGAATGATTCTAAACTCTGGGTTTAGCCCCTTTTTGCTGTTTCAAAATCATCTGAGAGAGCATGACTTCCTTGGGTGAACAGGCTTAATGTTGCTTGCCATTCTTTTGCCTTCTCTTATGGGCTGCAAATGGTTAGCTATAAGGAGCTATT
This sequence comes from Aramus guarauna, assembly GCA_013400195.1. Classification (NCBI taxonomy): domain Eukaryota; kingdom Metazoa; phylum Chordata; class Aves; order Gruiformes; family Aramidae; genus Aramus; species Aramus guarauna. The sequence continues at coordinate 657,400 of VXBL01000270.1, read as the reverse complement.
ACATCGTGTTCAAATTTCATACCGGTTACCCAGTGGTTTTGCAGATTGCTTTCTTTCCCTTGAATGGACACCTTATTGTACTGAAGGAAGGAGTTGGGAACCTTTCCAGGAGAGGGGTCTAAAAATGGGTTTGGGAATGTTATATTTTAAACTTTATACATTGAAGTATCTACTAGTTTAATACATTCTTCCTGAGTCTAATTTAAGGCTTCTTTGGAAGGAGGAATATTTACATATGAATTCTACTTCTTGTTACATTTACACAAAATAAGTGCACGCCTGGCATAGTGGGAAGAACTATGATAAGTTTTTTTTCCTTTGATCATTTAACTCCCCTTGCTATGGCCAGGGCTGTCTCTTTGAGTATGCTAAAAGCTCTTCAATTTGGCAAATAATACCTCACTTATACCAATAAAATTTCCTACAGGTGACTGAGTATGGCAGAAGATTGAGTTATTCCCCATGTGAGTGAAAATTCATGAACAGTGCTTGTGCAATATTCAGACAGCTTTACTTATAATCTTGTGGGCATGCAGACCTTTGAATTTTTTCAAGAAAATGCTTTGATATTTTCATGGGCATCTTAAAAATAAGCCTGACATTTTGCCATTAAGAAATAATAGAAAAAAGGGATTAGAAATGGAATAAAAGATCACTAGTGAATGAAAGCTCATATACATATCAAACAGCTATCAGCTCTTTTCTTGTGAAAGACAGAAACTCCCATTGCCATTGAGAAAACATTTCCAATGATGCAGGGACACCACCATTGACATCTCAATCTTGAGCTTATATGGAGACCTACAAAACTTCCTCAAAGATGGATCTGGAAATTGAGCTTTATGGCTATTACCATTCATCACCAGAAGTGTGAAATGATATGGGTACAAAATACTTGTGGAAAAAGCTGCTGCTTATACCTCTGGGTAGTTTAATTGTACTGCGCTCTGAATGGCTGTGCTTGGTGGAACGGAGGAGGTAGTGACTGCAGTATGGGTTGAAATATTTTACATGATTTTTTTTCAGGAAAGAAAATACTGACAGATCTGTGAGTTCAGAGCAATTGTTCTAACCTGTACTTAACCTGAAATCTGTTGCTTCAGTTTGACCTAAAGAGAAGCTTATGTGCCTGAAAACTTGTCTATTTCTTTTTTTTTTTTTTTTTCAGTTAAATCAGGTGGTGCAATAAAAATACTATTCTTCCAGAAATGATGAAGTTGAATTTTGGCTTTTTTCTTTTCCTACAGTTGTAAAGGTTTTTTAGTAGGTTTTTTTGTTTGTTTGTTTTTTGTTTTTCTTCTCTGGGTTGTTGTTTGTGTTGTCTGGTTTGGGTTTTTTTTTGTTGTTGTTTTGTTAATCAAACTTTTAATCAAATTCTTTTTACGGCATCTTTAATGATAGCCACACAGACCATCTTTAATATTTAGCACACAGGCTGTCCGTTTGAATCTTCATGCATTTCCTAGAATTAGGAATATTTTAAAATACTTCAGGTATTTAACTAATACCAAGCAAATGCGTTTGTTATGCAGAGAAAAATTACTTCTTTTTCTCCAGTGTAGTGATATGCTTACGAGAGATGAGGTATTCAGTGACTCTAAGGTTGATAATATAACCTATGTAGAGTAATTAAATATTACTGAAGCATCTGTGACACACCTTCAAAACAAAACTCTTCTCTTTGCTTGTTTTCCAAAGGCAGAGTCCCAGCAGGGGGCTCCCAGGTAACACTGAGAAATCTTTGCTAGTCTTAATGCACACTGGCTGCCCACACTTTGATGATAGCTGTGTATTTTAAAACTTCCTAGAATTTGAGTTGAATTACCATTTAGAGTCGTCGTCTTCTTTTTTTTTTTTTTTTAAAGCATTTTACTTAAGGAAGGTTTTGGTTGCTGAACTCTTTTGGCTCATCTTAAAGTGTTTCAGAGGAAATTGCTGGGTTTGCCTTGGATCTTTTAAAAATCTGGCTGATACAGGTCTTGTGCTAATTTAGGCTTAACACCATCAAACATCTCAGAGAGCTTGGAATTCTTATGCATTTTAGTAATTTTCTGCAAATGGGTTAAGTGTATTACCTGTATCAAGAAGAGGCAACATTGATTGTATTAGGAGCAGAATTATCAGTCTCTTGTAAAGAATTTATAAAATGAAAAGTTGATATACCATCCTAGAATCCTGCCAAAAAAAAAAAAAGGCGCTAATTTTATAGCAGTTTCATTTATTTCTTTTAGTGAAAGACTCAACAGTTGGAGACCTTGTAACAAGACAAGTAGGCCAGTAGCCAACTGTATTTCAAATGATGCCAGCTGGGGTCAATGGAATAATTCTTAGGAGATATTGCCACATTTTTTTTCTTCTCTCCTCCCCCATTTGCAAAAGGTCTGAGGAGAGATTAATCAAAAGTATTTGTTCAGCAACATTTCTTCAGGTATTGAAATATCTCTTGTAGAATAGTTTTTGAGCTAATAAAATAGAAATTGATATGTATTTTTTATTTTATTTGACTCCAACGGCATGTTCCACGGATGTTTTCTGACAGAAGAAAATAACGGGAAATAGGTTAAGATGTTATGTGAACTAAGTCCTTACAAATTAAATGAATCTGTGCAATGTTTTTCTTGCTGTCCCTTGATCAGTGAGAACATACTAAAACTTATAAATACAGCAATGGGGCATATATAGGTGTTTTACTTGGATAACTGTTAAGCCTTTTAAAAATTCTTAAATATTATCTCCTATTTTACCAAAAAGTAGATAACCTTAAGAGATATGTTTTTTCCTTTGTAAAAAAGGTTTATGATCAAACTTGAGAACAAGCTTAAAAGACCCCACATCACCTAATAAAACAAAAAATATTAAGATTTCCACACCAAGTTCTTCATTTACACAAATATATTAGGGACAGGGCTGGAAGTAGATTTATGCTTCCAATATAACCACTTGATCACACTGTCTTACACAGTTTACAGATCCATCTATCTAAAGATTATGAAAAATGCTGCATTTGCAGTCTCTTGTGTCCGTATTCTTGGGGGTGGTTAGAGTGGCTCTGCTAAAAGAGACACTAGCAGCATGTGTTGGTGCATCATAGTTAAATATCCCAGGCCTGGGAAGTGCCAAGGGGTGTAAACTTCCCCAAATTTGTTTTGCCTGAGCCATAATGCATGGGAGATGTCAGCTTACCCTTTGTACGTAACTTATCAGATGATAAACACTTCTGTCTGATCTATAGAAAAGATGATAATATAAGAGAGTGCGTATGTATCTTTCTGAAAGATGATTAGGCTTGATCCAACAAGACACCATTGTTATGCACGTGGCTTTGAAAAATTGGTCTTTGGCATTTCTTCATGAATGCGAAGAACTAGATGATTTTCGCATGTGGAAAGCACTCAATTTTGCAAAAAGTAAGCACAAATAATTTGTACTTGTTTTGATTTGTTCTTTCCAAAGAGAAGTGAAGTGTGTATTCTTACTGACCTGACTCTAGCAAGCACCTGTGTGGTTTTTTTTTTTTTCCTTTGTGTTTATGTGTTTTGTTTGGTTGTTTTGGGAGTTGTTTTGTGTGGTTTTGTTGGGGTTTTTTGAGAGACTTGTTTGTTTTCTGATGGAATTTCAATAATTAGAGCTAATGCCTCTGTCAGTGGGACATGTTGGTAAGTGAAGTTGGAGGCTGTGACTGCGGTGTTACTTGTTCTGACTTGTGAGCAGGTACCTCACCTAAGGTGAAACCAGTCACGCTGGGGGTAGATGAAACTGTACCTGGGCTGGGGGACCTGAGGCTGATGTTGCTGCCTGATGGTTTATCCAGAGATCAAGAAATAGTCTGCAGTCAGCTCAGACTTCCATATAGGTCACTCCCATGTAAATCTACCTACTGTAGACTTAGCTGTTGACTGAGTTTCAAGTTGCTTTGCCCATGCTTTTGACTCTTGCTTTAGGCTCCTAGAAGCTCCAGTACTTCTGCTAGTTCTAGATTCTTCCCTGAAAGATGATGTTTAATTAATTTGTAATGCAATCAAATATGTCATCCACAACTAAATAAATTGTATTTGAAACACCTGCCTCCTCATGTCTGCTCAAGTTGACTTCTTGGTCTAACAAAAAGAGGTCAGACTTGCAGTTTAAGGTGGGATTGTATTACCAATGCTATAGCAATACTTGGTAATCTTACTTTATTAATGGCTTTATAAATTAAAACATTCTAGTTGTCACACATTTTGCCTCTTAAAATGAGGATATTTTGGCCTGGCAGTTACTAGACCACGTGTTGATGCTATAGCAATAGTGCCAAATAGAGGAATGTACTATTGTATTTTATAGAGTAATTCATTTTACATTTTATTATATTCAAGGGCTGGTCTATTTTCTAAATTGTAAATTCTCTTGCAGCTACTTCTAAATTAGGCCAATGATATTTGAGAAGAAAGGTTATGCTCATTTTCTTTTAAGTAGAGATATTTATAGAAGAGTGAAGGTTAAGGAGAAAATACTGCGCCTGAAAACATTTTTTTTTTTAATGCATGATTATTTGCATCTTAGTGTTGTACTCAAAAAAAAAAAAAAAAGTTCTTAATCTGTGTTAAAATTACTTAAACCTACTGTGTTTGATTGCCTTAGTGAATTAACCAAGGTAGGGTTGCTCTTGATGCTGATGCCCTTAAACAGTTGATATGATACAAGCCAACCTTCCGCATGGTGTGGCACAGAGCAGGTACGGCCCGACGGCTGTGAGCTTTGTGAGCAAAGAGGATGTCTTTGAGAAGCAGCTTGGCACCTTTTATTAATTTTCCTTTTTCACTTTGTTAGTGAATGGGCTGTTCCAGCATTTGTTCAGGATTTTAGCAGCTTTAGGGTAGTGTTTGTTAGGACAGTTCTTGTCTCTTACAGAGAATACCTAAATTAAGACTCCTCCCTTTTGTAGATCTAAGTGCCTTCACACTGTGGTATGTACCAAATGTACGCTGATATGAAATGTACTACTTAAAGTATGTTAGCATATTAGGATTCAGCACAGATGTCTATTGTTACGTACCTGTCTATATAGCATTATATAAAAAGATAGACTAAATAGTCTGTACTGCTAACAATACATACCAGCTCTATAAGTTAAACTGCAGTGGTTTTTAGAAAAGCTTTTTGCCTTTTTCTTTCAAAAATACCAGTAACTGGTGTAACTATATATGTACATTTGGTGTATAAGCATCAAGAAATGTGTTCAAAACCTAGTATTTCAGGGAAAAAAGCAAATATTATAAAGTTAAGCAAACTTAAGCACTAACTTCTAGAGTATGAAGATGAAACACGTGCTACCGCAACGGTAGGTATGTAACTGGCCACACCGATAGTAGGAGTTACGTAGCTCACTTGTGAAAAGCTTGTGGGGATTTTCTTTCTGGTTGCTCAACTAGAAGATATCTGTGCACGTAACAGGTTATCAGGCATGAGCTTTTATGGTTTGTGAAAGCAGAAAGCTGAGATAGTAAACATACAAAAGCTCCTTTCTCATCTGCTACTTGTCCCCTCAAAGCAAGTAAAGAAAGAAATACTCGTAAAAAACCTGCCTATGATATTATTGGATGAAGTGATTCTTACAGGGTATATAATAATATTTTATTTGAAATTCTTCTCAATCAAGAGAATGTTAGTGTTAATCTCTGCCATTAAATTTATTTTTACTTAATTTCTGTCTCCCAATACGTTTGAGGCAACTATAAATAATAGCATTTTTTATACACACTAGAGATGAACTTTGAGGTGAATGGAGTTCTTTTAAAAATAAATAAATGTTAACAAAAAATTAAAGACCATTGTTTTTGGAAGTGCAATTTTGATGCAGATTGGGTTGACAGTGACAGAGTAATAACTCCGAAGTATTGGAAGACATTTGTGCCTCTGATATGACAGAAAATGAGGACTTGCTCAGATTTAGTAGGCAGAACATAGTGTGTAAAATAGAGGATAAGAAAATCATCCAAAAACATTTATACAATGACAGGAAGAGATGATGTGCTGCATAGAAAATATGTAATCCATGCTTTGTGGTATCCTTCATCTTTAAAATTAATTATTTTTAAAATGTTGTCTAATTATTTTTTTTATTGTTCTTTGGATAGTATTAATGTGGTTAAACAGTATTTTAACAATATTAATATATTTAAATGTGACACATAATTTCAGTAATCTGAGTTTGATCTAGAATCTGCTTGAATTAAGTGGTCTTTGAATAAAGCCTAGTGGGCTTTGCTCTACAAAATGCTTATAATTCAGTTCTTCAAAGTGCTGTACTTGATAGCCACAATCAATTACTGCATCTAAAGCTTGTGTTTAAATTCAAGCCTGTGAAGCCAGTTGCTGTGACTCCACCAGACTGCTTATGTACTTAACTACTGATTAGAAGAGCCACTGCTCGCATATTTAAAGCTGAGTTCATGTTAAGTACTTGTGTGGTTTTTGTTGATGGTGTTTGGTTTTTTTTTAATACACTCTCTATAGGACTCCTTCAGCCTGAAGTGTTTCCCCACCTTCTCTAGGTTATTTTCATACTAAATTTTTATTGCATTTTCACGTAGCATTTTTAAGTTGAGTGAAATTGGGGGGAAAAGTTCTAAATCAAATACAGGGAATTATTTGACAATTCAGTAGGAGTTTATGAATAGTTTCTCCCCACAGGGTTCTGTGTTTCTGCCACGTCTGCTGTTTACTGGGGGTAAGAGAAGGGGGAGATTTGCCGCTTATGCCACTGGAGGGATTTCAGCTTGCATGATGTCAGTGGTGAGGACAGCACCTCTTTTGACGATGGGCAGCCGGTGACTTCCCCCAGCTGTTCGTGAGGCCATCCGTGCTAAAGCAAGACAATTATGCTGTCTCTGAGTTATGCCTGTGACTTCCTAGCTTTCCTCCTTTTTCTTACAGTTTCCAGTTTTCTATTTCCATTTGTGCTATTTATTAACTACCAACTTACCACTTCGTTTTATCAAGCCTGCGGGCTCCAGTTTGTGCTTGACACTGAATAAAACCTCAGCATTTTGGAAGCAGTGGTTTTGGTTTGCACATAGAAGCCCATAAGCAGTTGCAGGTTTTCTGGTCTACCTGCAGTAGTACAGGTCTACATAAATGACACTCCATAAGTTTTAAGGGCTGTACTCACTTTTGTCTTAAATTTTCCTCGATTTTTGGCTGTGTGCTTTCAGTTATAAATTACTACAATGATCTCGGTCTCAGGTATTCTTCATGAAACAATGTTACAGAAATGACAACACCCTCTGTTGATTGGTACGTTACATTATGTACAACAAATGTCTGAGTAAAGTAGTAGTGAGATTGCATTTCACTGTGTGAACAGCATTACATAGTCATAGCATAAAGGTTACAAATCCAACCACTCCAGAGCAAGGAGGTACCTGAATAAAGGTTGGCTCTTTCATTTCCAGCTGTGGCATTAAGCAGTGAAGTACACAGCAGCCTCTGAGGATGGGTATAAAGCGATGCAGTATATGTAGAGTTTTCCACCAGCGCCCAACTGAATACCAGCAAAGTAAAACAATGATGAATTGAGCTTCACGCAGCAAATGGACTGGATGTGCCAGTCCCCCGCTGATTTATCATCCTTATCGTTGGGTACCACTCTGTCCTTTCCAATCTTTGTACATTAAGTAGGGGAATAAGAAACCACAGGCTGGGCATGAAGAATCTTGGAGGAGCTGGAAGAGGCAGGTTTGGGGAGAAGTGTTCACGCCTGGAGAGGAGAGTGCAGCTAAGCTGGCAGGGAGTATAAATGCAGCTCAACATGTAAGCTGGAGAAAAGCCTGGCTGGACCTGAAAAATGTTTCTGAAATGCAACAGGCACGGTGGGGAAGTAGAGCTTTGTGCTGCTACTGCTGCGTTGCCTGCTGCCAGCAAGTTAGGGAGCTGCAGGGCACACCCAGCCTGGGGAGGAGACAACCGTTAAAAACAAATAAATAAATCAAAAAGTAGTTTTTATTGGAACTAGAGTAATGCAGCAGTTGTTTGTTGTGAGCTTAGGAGTGGCTGGGTTACAGTTCCTTTATTCTTGCTGTTTTTTATTTGGTGTCTGAATATAATTACATCTCTTTTTGTGTCTGAAAAAGCAAAGTGAGCAAATACAATTTCTGCAGGATTCTCTTACTCTGTTCCGTAATTTTTTCCCCTCAACTACAGCATATTAACTGTTCTTCAGATTTGCTCACTCATTCACTAAAAATGAGTGATGCTAAGAGTGTCTCACTCCCTGACGCTCATTCACCATTCTTGCACAGAGCTATGAGACAGACTACACCTGTGCTGCTTCCTCATGCTTTCAGCAGTATTTAGACAAGCACATCCCTCAGCTTTTGTGTGAAAAATAAGCTATACCTCGGTATGGCAGTGCCTGCCTGCGTGCTACTGTGCTTCATGCAGTAATTTGCAGACTGTAGTTGTATTGAGATGATAATTTTTTTTTTTTTCTAAGATTGTATTATACAAACCAGTTTGCAATCTCTATCACATTAACTGCAGTGTGTGCGAAGTGACCTGGGACAGATTGTGTCAAATTAACCAGCTTTGCAGATGGTAAGAACAACCCTGAAAACGTATTTTAGCTTATGGCAACATCACATATTGATGGTGTTGCAGTTCTCGGCCAGATGTTCCCTGTTTTGACTTTATAAACATGCGGGCTGATGGAGTCCTTGCTCAAGCATGACAAAGCACAAGTGAACTTTGGTGCTTTTTTTTCCCCTCTGATAACTGCCAAGGGTAAGGAGTAGCTCTTTGTCCCAAAGCTANTGGATGGGGCTTTGGGCCACCTGGTCTAGTGGAGGGTGTCCCTGCCCATGGCAGGGGGGTTGGAACTAGATGGTCTGTGATGCTATGCTGAAGCCTCGGTTAATAAATGCAGCTGTATTTTGGCCATGCAGGCTGTCTTCCATGCATAGGCTTGGTGACAACTGCTTTCTCCCCATGGGTTGAGGTAGTGGCTGTTGCTCACTCATCTTCTTGTACTAGCCACACCATGCCCAAGGACTGGGTTATAGACTAGGAAGAGGAGATTACAGTAGGATTGACAGAGGGGCACAGACAATTCGAACAGCCCGCAAGCAGCGGGACGGACAAAGAGGAAAATCCATCTGCTTTGGGATCAATTTGCTTTGTCCTCTTCCTCTCTTTTTTTTCCTTCTGAGTTAAACAAATGCTCCTAGCAGTGCATCTCCTGTGATTAGGTGTCATGCTAGCTGCCCATCAGGCATGTTTGCTCGTTTGAGGGTAGTCTGTCGGAAAAGTTTGCAGCAGGCCCAGTGTGACCCATGGCAGGCTGAACTGGCATACGTGAACTGCCCCCCTCATCCCTGCCCCTTCCTAACAGCTGTACATTGAGGAATGTATGCATTTCCCACAAATCCTGAAAACTGACCCTCAGAGGCAAATGTTTTGGGAGGTGGAAGAAATGGCAAATACTTGATTGACTTATTTTTGCAAAGTTCTTGTGTATCTTCAGGTTTCAAAAGCACAAAGGAAATAACAAATTGGTTCTTGTGAGCCTTAATACCAGGTAATCACATATGAAAACACTACATAGTAGAAAGTACAGTTTTCTGTGTCAGCTGTGATCTAATGTCTTGCTTTTCATTGGATTCTTGACTCCAGCACAACACTTTTTTTTTTTTTTTTTTAGATGCTTGCTGCTAAATCTTTTGGCACTGATACATGGAAAAAATAGCTTTTTGTATAGTTTTCAAAACTACTCTATTACCTGATAAAAGAATGCTTTATAAGTTGTTCTGTATTTTTCTGTAGAGTGAAATAAAAAGTAGCTTTTTATTTCAGCTAGATGATGTTAGGTTTTATCATTTAGAATAACTGCAGG
>VXBL01000270.1:557717-647470 GCA_013400195.1 Aramus guarauna | reverse complement strand
TTTTTTTTTTTTTTTGGCTGGAGCTGTTTAGTAATGCCAGTGAGGACAATCTATTGAGTACCAGTGTAAGTAGGCTGCTTGTTGTCATGGTGGGATGTCCTCAAAAGGAGCAAATAACTGACTCTTCAATAAAATCCATGAAGGTGTTTGGAGGAAAAAAGCCCCAAATCTTGGCAATACAAAACGAATCCACAAAGCAGTGAAATTTCACTGCACTAAAAGATGTAAGCTCCTGGCGAGCAATTTTCTTTAGTAACACTCTCAGATATATCACCAAAATAGAGACAGTCAAGAAGGGAAGTTTACAGTCAAATTTACTTTTAGGATTATATTTAAAAACAAAGCATTCTTCATTTAAATACAATTTTTCTTGTATTCCACTTTTAGGATATACCAGATGGGCTTCCATGGGTATTACATGAATAAGTGGTTAGTAAATGAAATGTTGTCTGGGTCAATTCATATTTGTGAATTGGGTGGAGGTAGGTGGATGCGTCTGACAGTGTTTATGTCACAGAAAACCTTTGTGTAAGAAGTGGTGAAATAAGTCCTTATGTTGAAGGCAAAGATCATTCTTTCCTGTGTCCCCTTGCAGTTGCCTAGCAAAGTGGCAGCCTCTGCTGCAGCAGTATAAAAAAGTGTGGTCTCGTTAAACCCAAAAGTTTGTGGTGCTCCAAGTCAGATCTTTGCATCCTTGTCACGATATGCTCAGTTCCCCTGCCTTGAAATAAATGAAGACCTGCTCTAATGAAAGATGGGTTTCTGTCTAAACATCAGAAGGGAGGGAAATCTGTGTAAAGGTATCACTGAAGGTATGTTGCGCTTCTTAACAACTAATACTTTTGAAGGATGTGCTGCTTTCACCACACCAGATGAAATTCTGCTCTGTTTATTTTAAGGCAATGTCATGATAAGAGAACAGATGTCTCAAAAGCAATAAGATGTCATTGTTCTGCTAGTGCAATGCGAAGAAGAATTAAAAGGTGGCATAAAAATACTAGGAAAGGATGATTTAAATCGGAGCTTCCATTCCTCACATCATATAAGAATTTGAATATGGAATTCAGTACAATATATTTAAGGAAACATTATTAATTTCTTAAAGAGAGATTACATGTCTAGCATCTTACCCAGGAAAGGGGGGAAAAGGAAAAGCAAAAGAAACAGCAGCATGTGTTGGTTCAAGAATCCAAAGCCTTTGGAGAGATTCTAGAGAATCTTGCCTGAAAGGCAATAAAAGTAATGAGAGATGCTGCTACTGCCGAAAGGGTCAAAGCTAATGGGATCTGATGACTTCTTAGAAGTGTGGAAAAAATAAAGAAGAATCTGGTATTTTACCAGCTGTACTGGGATCAGGCTAGAGCTTTCTCAGACACCACCTCACAGTGCTGCAGGTTTGCACATTGACTCAAACGGATTTTTTTTTTTTCTTTCGCTTAGGAAGCAGGTGGCTACACCACAGAAAATAATAATAGCTGCTGGTGGGAGTACTTGATAGGAACTGCAGAATCATGTGCTTCAGGTACATAATACTTAACAGCGACATTCAACTTCCCTGGCATATTTGAAATGGAGTTCAGTGGAAACATTAACATGGAGTTAAATACGTTTATGTGTGTTTAGTTGCTTGGGTGATAGGATGAAAGAGTTATTTGGTTAGTAATGTTACCCATTATTCAGTACTGCGAATAATTAATAGAAGTAGCATTTGCAGTAAGAGACATAACAGCAATGCACAATTTTAGAGGGCAGAAGGTTTAGGCGTATTCTGTCTCTGCGCAAGTTTACATGCACACATCGTTCTTTAAACTATGGGGATATAGCAGCTGAAAGTTGCTGAAAAAAATAGCTAAAGGGACTGGTTTTTTCCATATAGAATACTACAATGGAGACTGAAGTGATAATGCTTTGTTATATGATCGAAAACCAGTCCAGTGTATTCAGTGCATGTTTTCCTTGTTTATTCATCTGTAAAGCCAGATGATTAACCTTGTTTTATTTTTCCTCAACTCTGTGGAGACTGAACATTGCATTAATGCCAAACTGTCAAGGGCATGGATACAAGCAAAGCAGGCTATTTAAAGCTGCTGTGATTGTTCCAATTCCTGTTTAAAGAAACTAGTAAAATTTTGTCTTTTCAGGCTGAAAAGAAACATTTAACTCTGAACTGAAAAGAGAAAATTTTTGTGGAGAATAGGAGGCATGGGGGGAAAGCAAGCATTTAAGTCATCCTTGAGAGATGGTTTAAGGCCTCGCCTAATTTGTTGGGAACTCAGACCCTGGTCTGCAGTGTAACTGGTGTTGTCTGTCTTGTTCAAGTCATGCCAGGCCAACGCTCTGTCTTCAGTAATGAAAGTGAAACTCACAGGTCACAGCTCCTGTGTGAGGTTTGGTGATACTGTCTTTGCACTCTACTGCATAGAAGCTGAACGTAAGCTAATACGTTGCAAAGTTTCTTCTCTACTTATAAGACTAAGATTGGAGCTGTGCTCAAATTTCTAACAGGCAATGCTGAATTTTACCCAAGAACATTTTCCGCAGTGTTGTGTTTCTTAGGAGGCATATGTGTCATCTGGTATTTAAAGAAATTGCTGCTTGTACGATATAAAGGCTGACAGAAGCATATCTATTACTGTGAGGAAAGTGACCATTAATAGATGCAAACGGTGCAATAATTGCCATCTGTTGTGACAGATGCACTCAACCCCTTAACCAAACCTGCAGTAGTTTGGTACAGGATCCAGAGGAGGCAAAGACCTGAGCCGTAGTCAGGCCAAGAACTACTCTGGTTTCAATTTCTTCTCTGAAAACCCACAAAGGAGCAGAGCGACACAGTGAGCATCAATGCATATGAGCTTGGAACACTGATCATGCAATTCAGCCGTGAATAGTGGGTGGCTTTTCCAAGACTCGTTAATCAATGAACAAAGAATGCTGTGGGTGCAAGGAGTCTCATGCATACCTTTCCCATCACATGTAATTTGACCGCAAGCCAACCACTTCATTCCATAAATGTGACAGCCTAGGTGAGCCTTTGTTGAGCTCTCCCTGCTAGGCAGGGTGGATGCATGGCGGTGATCTCCCCTTGAGATGGGGCGCCTCTTCAGGTCGCTCCTCAAGGCAGGGAGACCCTTTACCAATGGTAGATTTTTGGTACGTGACTGATAGTATGCTGAATTAATACTAATGAAACATTACTAATCCATGTAGCTATTAAATATTAATTATTATAAACTTTGTATAGATAATTCCATTAGACATAAACCATTGTCCAAGTCTGAGACTAAGACTGGACCTGGCTGTACCTAAGGTCCATCAGGAGTTTAGAAAGCAAAGGGGTCCACTTTGAATCTCATGACTCAATGGGAAGATCTTCCTTACCCTTTGTGTCTTTGGTCTCTGTGTGAATCACTCTAACTTGATTCCAACTCAATTTTCCTTTGTATGTTTCTTCCATGTAGTAATTAATAAGGTGACCCTTGCTATCAAATGTATTGAACCTTGGTAAACCACTGTTAAACTTTGTTAAATTCCATCAAATTTATTGAACTTGGTCAAATTATTATTCTACCCCCATAAAAAATATAGCCGCTTCTCAATTTTGAGTGAGGTGCATTCCACTCTTTCATGACATGTATGAGACCTGTTTTAATGTCTCTTAACTTCATTCTTCTGCTCGTTTGTTATCTTTGTCCAGATTTTTCTTGTGGGATGGGGACACTACATGTGTTTTCACTGGCAGCCGGTAGACCAAAGTGTGGTCACCAGCTGTGTCTAAACAGCTGCCTTGTCCTTGGAGAAAACATGGCACATCAGCTTGAGGTGTGAAAAAGACCCAACAGCTGAGCATCTCTTTCTGCACGTGGTTGGTAATGACAACGGTGTCAGTGGATATGGGCGCATCTGGCATTACTTGGCCCTGCTGCACCCCAATTCCCTGCTGCCTTCTCTGGAGTAAGGAGGTAGGGAAGCCCAGAAACCTGGTAGAGCCCCAGGTTGCCTCTGTGCCAATGTGTGTTAAGGACACAAAGCAAGGGTGAGGGAGGAGAAGGGAATCAGCCAGTACTAGACTGCAAGTATGTGGAATATAGGTTGACCTTTATATTGGTGTGTTTGCTGTTTATTTGGGTTTTGGTTTTATTTGGTTTTCCTACTGAGAGCAGTGAGGTATTGGATGGGCTATTCAGTTGCAGAGCTGCAGCTGAACTGTTTAAATGTGAATGGGTATTTAATTATATGAAATAGCAACCTCGCTATGCGAAGGTGACCATCTTTGCTGTTGCACTGGAGGTTTGCCTGACCACCTCTGAGAGGAAGAGCACAGACGTTATGCTTGGGCAAGGTCACAGCTTCGTGGCCAGGCTGGTGTTTTGTGGATGAAGCACATGAGAGGACTTGCAGCAGGTTCACCAGATGTGTCACAGCTTCTTTTTCTCTTTCTGCAGCAGACAGTTATTGATACCAGATGTATGGCATGTGTGTCGAAGCACGTCCATGGCATACGTTTCTAGGTGTAGTTTATATTGTATACAACTGCTTGTGAGGGACTGCTTGGCTCTAATACACATTCTTGCCACTGTGCAAATCCTGGAATGTAAATAAGTTTAGTTCCTGGCCTTAAAATATAAAAATAATAAAAAAGAAATATTTTGAAAACGTCTCAGGCCAAAAAGTTCTCTAATGCTAACTGCTCTGCTAAGCTGATTTTCAGGAGTCAGTTTGATTGAAAGGAACTGTGGGAGGTCTGAAGGCAATGGGAAAGATGTATTTTTCAAATGCTGTGTTTAGCAGATGATAATGACAGCCTGCAGTCTATCAGCTATTTCCTCATGGGTTCCTTGCTTTCCTTTTCACAACTGAAGTAGCAATTTTTCTGTACCAGAACAGATCTGGCTGTATCAAAGTGCCTGTGGGGTCATTGGTAGCAACTGATGCACTGCCTGCAAATCTGTCAAGTTCAAAGAATACTTACGATGAACCAAAACAAAAATTTTTAAAATTTATTTTTTTTGTTTCTTGTGAAGCATGAATTGATGGGTTGGAAGACTTTCTCTGAGTGCATGGGTAGTGTTGTGTTTTAAAAGGTTATGTTTTTATAGGCTAAGAGGTCATTTCAAACTTTTATTTGCAGTAAGCTCTAAGTTATCTTTCCCCAAATATTATTTTCATTTTGAATTGCTGCAGCAGTCTGTTTTTTTCCAATCCTATCTTAGGTACAATTTTGAGGTATTTCAACTAGGTTTTATGCTTTGTGACTTTCTCCCGATTAACTGAGGTATGCTTTCAGGTTTATGTTCTCTGGACATTATTTTCACTGTTGAAAGATAACAGTGATGAAAGTTTGTTTCAGGCAGGCAATGTTTATTTTCCAAGCAAAGCTACCTTAACTTTAAAAATAATGCAAAGCCTACTCAGGCTCTGCAGCAATCTCAAAATAACAAATAACTTAGTTTAGTTTTAATTTTACATTTGTGTACCTTATCATAGAGTGTGCCTGTTCAGATTTTAGAATCTATTTTTATATACAAGGGTGAATATAAGTTGCACTGTATGAAGAAGCAGTTGTGGTGTGAAGAGGCAGTGATAAACCAAGACAGATTAAAGAAAACCTGTACTCAGATGTATAGATAATCCTTAAATAGTTCATGTAAATTTACAAACATCTTGGTTTTGTTCCCTACCAAATGTTGGTCACACTTCTTCAGATGACTCCCAACTTTCTATTTTACATTGTTCTACAGAACTGCTGGAGAAATTTCAGAAGGAAGGAAGTGTTTGTCTAAGCTGTGATTACCAGGTGGAAACCATAATAAAGAACTCCTCAGTAGCATTAACGTGCTCAAAAGAGCTGAAGGAAACAAAGGCATTAGGCTTTGGTAGTTATGGTATTTTTGATGCCCTGAGGAAAACTCTTGGGTGTGTTGTGGTGGTCTAGATGGAGTATTTGCTGACTCATAAAGCTGCACTGAGAAACCAGGAAAAAAGAGAGGAGAGCAGAATTGGTATTACCTGCACTTACCAATCACGACTTGCATTCTGCCAGGGCAGCCATATAGCTGATTAAAAAACCCAACGTACCGTAGGCCATAAAGAACCGTCCCATCTGGATGGAGTCGAATCATTCGGTTTTTCACTGTCACCCCATGGACAAATGATTTCTTGTCATTTTGGAAATACGTGTCTGGCACCCAGAGCTGGTCAGCCACTCTGTTGTCCAGAGTTAGGTTCAAAGGTATTCCAGAATAAGAGAGCCTTTTATCCCTCCAGGACTGCTGGAAGTACATGGTCAGGGTGTAGTCCTAGGGAAGAAATAAGAAGGGCTTTTTTATATTTTGCATACTGATTAACTTAATCAAAGCTTATTTTTAGATAACTCTCAGTAGCAATAGGAAGTTTAAAGATTGTTAGGATACTGTTGTCATTAACCACGATTGTAAGTCTTGGCCTGATCGTGTTAATCTTTAACTTCACACTACTCACCAATGGCAGTGACCACCCCTGGCCACGGGCTTTCAAAACCTCTTGAGCTAGAGGGAATACACGGTACCTTTGAGTCTCCAGTCTGTGGATCACGCTTGCACATTTTGTTTGTTTGTTTTTTAATGTGAAAAGAGCGGGGTTTAGCTGGCCTCAGCCAAACAGCATTGTGTACCGTTGGGGATGTTCTTTTGATATTTCTTCCCTTCATCCTGAAGGATTCCTCCCACAATCCAGAAAGTCCAGTAGTCCCTAGACCTTCTGAGAAAGAGCAAATATGACCTCAGAACCTATAACGGACAACTTCCTATTCTGCACCTGCTGGAGTTGCCAGATGTAATGACCTTTGCTAGCTGGGCACATCTCACCTCAGCCTGGGGAACGTGGTGCTTTCTGTCCTTGGCAATCAGATATTACCACATAGAAAATGAACATCTTTTCTTGACTATCACATTGCAGCTTAGGTGACATACCATTTATGCAGTCCTTCAGCTTTCACTTAGTCTGAAAAGAAATTGTTCTAAAAGGCTTCTGGTCTGATTTACTCGTTCATGTCTATCTTCCTGGGAATTTGGTGATTTTTAAAGGTAGTCAGTTTTTTTAAAGTGGAAAAGCCTACATACTTTGTAGCTGATGGATTTCTTAAAGGTGACTGGGAGTATGTGGACTATCAGTTTTCTCTTCCTCATTTCCTCTCCCAGCCCCCTTTTCAAGTGGCAGGTCATTTTGTCACACATTTTTACTGTAGAAGTGCAGCAAAATTATAGATATTATTGAAAAAATTGGTCAGGGGTAAGATTTTCTTTTATGTGAGGGAAAGCCTTACCTCTGTCATCCTCACAAATCCCAGTCTGGACTCTAATTTTTGAAGTGAGCATAAAAGCTGTCTGATGTGATTTGCTCTCTTCATCTTCAGTGGCTTCTTGAGACTGTATCATTGCCATGAAATCAAAGTGGAGGTGTAACTTTTCAAGAAAACTTTCTGCCTGAAATGTTGCATCTAACAAAGCTATAAACTATAGTCTTATTAGCAGTAAAAGAAGTTAATGAAAATACTGTTCTCGCCCTGTTCCTGTAGTAGTTGTTTTGTATGGAGGAAATGCCATCACTTGATGATTAGTGGTCATATACAATAGGACAATTACATCCATTTTGAGCACTGATTTGCAGGGATTTCAAAGCTATGCACTTTTCCAGGCCTGCAAGACGACGGTTACCATGACAGAGGCAAGAGGTGGTATGCCGAAGGCTTGTTTCTATTCCTGGCCCAGATAACTAGGAGGAGATCAGGTTAAATTCTTTTGCTTTTCAGACCACGCTGGCCAAGCCTAGAACTACAAAATAATGCAGTGGGGTGTATACTGTGGTCTGCTGAATAGGTGATTTATAATTTAAATTGCAGTATGGAGAAGCATGAACCCCAAGGAGGCAAGTTTTTGAACGTACAGTTTGTATAGAGAAGTTAGAGAAGTTAAATCCCTGCCCTTTTTCTTCTTATGGGTATATAGACCCAGAGACCAGATGGGAATTGGATGACAAAAAATAAAAATGAAAATAAAAAAATAAAATCACTATTCTGGTGCAGTTTTTATATGTTGTATCTGTTTTCTAGCCTGTCTCATTTCAAGCAGCTTTAGGTAGAAAAGCTTTCATACATGGCTGATACAAGTCAAATCCTCAGTGCCTCACTTGGTATCTTCTGCCTGATTCAGCAGAGCCTATGCAGTCTGCAGCACAGATGGAATAGAAATTCCAGTGATACGTAATTATCTTTTTTTGCTTTCCTTTGTATTTTTGCTAGGTCTTAAAGCTGCTTTTGTCGAACTGTCATGCTGTCCAGGAAAAAAGCTAACAATTCAGAGTGGTGCCTATGTGATGATTCTCAAAGCTCAACCAAGAGAGAAAAAATAGCCAAGATAAGCTACAAGAGATCTTAAAGTATGTGATCAAGTGAAGAAAAAAAATAAAATAAATACTGTCTCTTGGCTATGGCTACTAGAAGAAAAATCATAGAATCACAGAATGGTTTGGGTTGGAAAGGACCTCAAAGATCATCTAGTNAATCACCTCCCTCGACCTGCTGCTCACACTTCTTTTGATACAGCCCAGGACACAGTTGGCTTTCTGAGTTGCAAGTGCACACTGCCGGCTCATATTGAGCCTTTCATGAGTTGCTATTTTTAGCATTATAGTCTGCTTCAGAAATTTTATTTCATCCAGCTCAGCTATATACAGCATAATGCTGTTAGTATGGTAGAGAGAGTGATCCTCTGCCCTGCAATTGTGCTATACGGTGTATAAGTATGTGGCAACCCAACAAGTGTTAATGGGGAGAAAAAACCCGAGCTTCATCCTAAAGAAATCTCAGTGTTTCTTTACTTAGAATCTATTTTTTTTTCCATTCCCCAGAATGTGGGGGTGTTACTCATTCAATATTTTAAGGAGGAAAACGAAGAGTCATATGTCATGACTGTGAGGGTCCCTATTGCTGTTAGTTCTTATTTTAAAAAGCATAGTTAAAAGTTATTTTAATGAAAAGCAAATTATGTCTGAGCTACAATAACCCAAATTATATAGTTATATATTTTGGAATTTTTTTAATGGAGTACAGATTATCTTTCTCATATTTCATCAGTGAAGAATGAAATAATGGCAAATGTAAATGAATTACATGGCTAGCCACATCTTGGAGGTTTTTGTATTATATTTTTATATTTTACAGTGGTGTGAGTGAAGTGAGGATTTAATGACTACTTGCCTTCTACCCTGTAAAATTTGTTAGTGATTTTGTGGTTTCAAGCTCTAGACTGTATGAATAATTTGTGAATCTTTCATATCTATAGTGGTAACTGGCTCCAGAATTTTTTTAGCTTTTTATGACAGCTTCCCAAGATCTCAAGCATCAGTCTAGATATGAAAATAAATCACACTACGTTTAACATTTTGTATTTAAGAATTTCTAATGATGAGTTAAAAAAGCAGGGCCCAATGTAAAAATTGAGGATCTGTTTCTGCAGATAACTGTTCTTTTAAATGATTTGTTTAAAAATGGATTTAACTCTTTTTTTAGAAGTACACTGAATATTTTTGGCCTAACTGTACTTCCTATGATAAAAGAGCTGTAATAAGAGCTGCTGAAGAATAATTATATTTCAGTGGATTTAATTGAGCTGTCTATGCTTTCCACAAGTACCTCCCTGCTTTTTCAGGGCATAGTCAACCTTCCTAGTGGTAAGTGTCTGAGCACCAATGATAAAGTTGTTTTGATGTGTATTGATTTTTTTTTTTAATGAATTCTGATTTGTTAGAATGAGATGGGGTTTTTTCCTTTCTTAGTAATTGTGCAAACTTCTTATTTCTTTGTATCAAACTGGAAATGTCTAAGTGAGCATGTATAGATGTGTACTATAACATATGTGAATCTGTGTATCAAACAGTATTTTAATAAGGTGCATTAGGTTGCTAAGACAAATACTTACATGATAGTCCTAGGTAAGAGAGATTCTGTGAAAAGGTAAGAGAAAATAGCCCATTTTACTCAAAATGACAAATTATTTCTTAATCTGAATTTAAGCAGCCTCATAAATATTGGCACCAAGCTTCACAATTCCCTTGGGTAATATAAATTTCTTACAGTAAACAAAATGAATGGACTGCTAATGCGTATTGTACTTGAAGTCAGAAGAACAGTGTCGAGTTCCACTAAGTAACAGACTGGAGAGTTCCCATACAATACTAAGTTTCCTTTTTATCTCTATTTTTTTGTTTCTCTAATCTTTTCTGTGCAATATGTATAGATGATGTTAGGGCAATAATGGAATTTTTCATTCTTCATATACCTCTGCAGCTCTCTGAAACCAGTAGAGATACATTAAAATAGCTGGATAATTTGGACTTGCTAGTAATTTTCACTGTGTCATTTACCAGTTTAGCACAGCAGAATATAGTGTGGAATACACTGTTATATTATAATCTAACCTTCTGGGAGATACAGAACTGGTACTTCACCATGTTTATCAGTTGAATTATGAACTCTGGTGGAATATAAGATGAGTTTACATGTCTGCTCTACTGACAGTTGCTTCATCTTTCACAAATTCCAGACATGCATGTTTTAAGGGGAAAATAGGGTATCCTTTAATTCCAATGTTCAGCTTTGTGATCTAAAAGACCTTTTGTGTTTTTCCTCTTTCCAAGGTGGCCTCAATCTAAGTTCTGTTATCGTTTTGTGTACTGAAAAACAGCTTAGCACATTGTGATATATTTAAGTCATAACCGAATATCAAAGCACACTCCAAAAGTCTTACCAGCTAAAAATAACAATATGCATGCAGTTCTTAGCAAAAGTTAGTAAACAGAAGAATATTTTGTGAATATTTAGCTGTTCTAGGTCATTCAATATCAAATGTTAGATCTCTAGATACCTTTGCACATGAAGGCACTGTGCAGCAAAACAAATAGATGAAACATCAATGTAATACTTTTAATAGGTAACAGTGTATAGTGATAGTTGTGGGATGCATGCTGTACACCCAAATGATCTTAAATTCAAATTATATCCTTGGGAACCATCCAATAATCAAATACATGGCAGCATCACAGAAAATGAGATGCAATGCAATTCAAATATAGGATAACTTAATCAAGAAAAACATAACTGAAATTGCAATTTAAAATTAAATATGGAGTGATGATCAGAATACTAATATTGCCTACAATAAGGCCATAAATGTAGAAACAGCAATATATGTTAAATTGAATTGTACCATATTAAATCCTGCTGTGACTGCAAGCTGCTATTAATTGGGGAAGATTATTTTCCGTGTTTGTGATACTAACAAGAATGAGAAGGGCAGAATTTTGAGACAATGGTAAATGCTGAATTTGAAAATTGTGACAGACCATACTGATTCATATGTTGTAAACATGCTAATGCATCAGAAGAAGCTGCTAACGTTTGTTTAGCAACAGTTAGCTGTCCTATCTTGGAACTCCTAGGGAAGATCTATACCCTTGTCTTCAAAAGAGCTATTATTTTAAGATAACAGAATGCAAATAGTGATGTGGGTTTTTTTGGGTATGGGGTTGGTTTTTTGGGTTTCTGTTGTGTTGGGTGTTTGCTTGTTCATCATTGTGTGTTGGTTTTTGGTAGGTTTGGTTTTTTTGGTGTGTTTTTTTATTTTTTTTTTTTAAATCCTATAATTTCCCATATATACTTAGTGCTCAATTCGAGGTACTGCACAGAAATTAGGGAAAAACATTTTAATAGAAATTATGGAGGAAGAAAATACTGGTTCTACTCATGCTCTTCTCTAAAAATGTCAGGGCAGCTACATCTCTTTATTAAGTCTGCAGTCCAGACAAGCAAGGAAGGCAGGGAGTAGGGATGTGCACACTAGTTGCTATATTGTATTTGCCTTCCTTTCTAAGGACATAGTTCAGCGTTCCTTTTGGCTTTGTTTTCAATGAAGACTGATGCAACATATGTTATCCAGTTCCTCTCTTCTGCCCAAAGCAGTGGGAGGAAGGGGGAAGGAGCATGTACTCAAATTATTCAGTGTACTTGGCCCGGTTCACAGGAGGCCGTGGTTCTTGTGAACTATGCTTCTGTTAGGGGAAACAAGATCGGAAGCTCCATTGACTCCAGGACAACAGAATAAAAGCCTTATATTTTCCTGAGAGAAGCTGTTTGGTTTTTTAATGGGATCAGAATTTTCCCACAGCAAGCTTCAGTTTTGTAGAAATCACATTTTTCTGTCAGAAAATTGCAAACAATTTGTAGATGCGAGATTTCTGTAGGAGAAGAAGTTGTGCAAGGTACTGTTGTTTTATCCAGTTAGTAGCTCTAGTTGCTAGTGAAGTGCCTTGCATTTTTGTTTTGCAAATGTGCTGATGATTCTCCAGAGAAATGTTTCATAAACCTTATTGGCATTTATAACTCCACAATTAAATTAAGTACGTGGCATCACAGTTGTGTCTTACAGAAAGAAGCAGAGATCTGGCAGGAGTCTGCTAGCTGTAATGATGATGCTCTTCATTGCTCAAAGGACAGCCAGGAACAAGATTAGAGTCATTATAAGAGTAGCATGTTGGAAATGAAGGTGCTCATCATTACTGTATTGGGATCCGATATTACTCTTTGCAGTCAAGGCAGAAGTCCCCTTAACTGCAATGGGATTAGAATTATATCCAATGTCTTCAATCACTACTGAAAAAACAAACCAAAAGGCAAAATGTTTCTCAGTTACAACAGCAGACTATGTATTTTGTTGCATATTGTTCAGTGTTTTAGTAATAATACTTAACAGAAGTATTTATTACTGTTTCTGGCATTTCATTGGGTGGTTATGATAGTTGCATTCCATTGGCTTGGCATTATTTAAGATAGAGGAGGGTAAAATCCCAATTTTATCTTGTGTGTTCTACTGTGTGTCTTGGGGAGAAGATTAAAGGCTTCTGTACTTTGGATCGATATGCCATTGCCTTGCCCTCTGTTTTTTTTATTTTTTATTTCTTTTCTCTTATTTGAGCTTTGCTAAGCCGGGAGGCCTGAATGTGCCGCTTGCTCTTTGCACAGAAAGAAAAGAGATGATGTTACTAAATACTAATATGGATTGCCTTGATTAGGAGTGGACTTGGCTAACCTTACCAGGAAAGTAAGGTACAGGTAAGGTAGGCTTACAGATATGTTGTTGTTGTCCTCTATAGCATTTCCAGTTGCACTTCAAACTTCCAGCCACCTAACCCACTGTTTGGGGTAGCAATGAGGTAAACCAGTATAATGTTGCTTGCAGTGCAAATTAATACTATGTCTTAAGTGGCTACGCTAATTGCTGACATAAGAATCAGAACGTGTCCGTGGTATGATTCATATTCCCTGAAAGATCAATTAACTGTAGTACCTGTAGGAGACAAATAATGGTATCTATTCCCACGCTATTCTATTTTGCTTTTGAAGCTGGTAATCTTTTCTATATAGAAGGTAATACTGCCATAGGCATGTTTGAGGAGAGGGGTGGAGAACAGGAAAAATATGGCACAGGAGATATATGTGCTTAAGTAAGATGGCATTGCAATGAATGCTGGAGTAAACAAATACAAGTGTACTGGCATATAGAGTAACTGTATTCAATGTGTGCATATTTTTTTACAGGCAGCAAATAGGTGTCTTTTATATTCTGGCTCCAGTGAATTGAAAGGAAAACAAAGGAACAGAAAAGTTTCTTACTAGCAAGTAGCCCACAGACCAACATACATTAATCCGTGTCTAGATAGATCTTTTAGGAGCAAATGTAGACAGCAATAAGAGACAAACATGTTTTCTCTTAGACATTTCTCTCTGCGAGGCAGCTGAAAGCAAGTTTTTGCCAAAAAACCCAACGAAACCCAACTTGTCCAGGTGGTCCGTACCTGTCTGTCTGTATCTGAGGATTCCAGTTAGTGTTCAAGTCCACCTATTGGCAACTGTAGTGCAAAGGTGTTCTAGGTATTATATGCTGGTTTGTGCTGAAGTTGAGGATGTTCTAGGATTCTTCTCCTGTGAGTTGTGCAAAAACTTGTCTGTTCATATGCAGGTATGAATGGGAATGGTGGGATGACATTTGAGGAGTGTGACATTGTGCCGAAATAGTGGTGTCCTAATCTCTGCAAAGCAGGTAGAGCAAGCACTCCATGGAAAAGAAATTTCAAGCTTTAACTTATGTTCCAAAACATTTCAGCCACCTTGGACTGGAAGCACTGATACACAGGAGTGCCACTGGGCATTTGGGAGAAAACTGTACTTCCAGGTTCTTCTGTGGACCACGTGGAGTTGGCTCCTTACTGACTGGAGGACTGAATCCTATTGAGGTGGGCATAGATTAGCTCTAAGGGTTTACAACATGGAATGTGATGTGAGGAGTAAAGCAAACTAAGAAAAAGACATATTGGAAGGATGCAGCACTTTAAAGTTCCTGTAGAGGCAAAACATGTAGAAGAGTGGAGAATTAATTAAACCACACTTCCCTTGCTCTACCTACAAGCAAGATAATTGGAAAGCAGCCTTTTTTCTAACAATAGTTGTTTCTGAAGCACTTGATTTTTATTTTTTCCTTTGTAATTTCCAGGTAGCTCAGCAGGAGTGAACTGTGAGACCGCTACGAAGTACACTGAATGTCTTAAGAGGAGGACGCAGTGCTAAAAGCTCAGAAGAATTTCTTGTGGTGTCAGTGCACAGAGCTGCAGGCAAAGCTGAACCAATTGCTAGCTTAGGAGCAGATGGGAGAAGTTTGCTGAATTTTTGTCTTTAATGCTATTGTGTAAAGGATGACAGTACCAGAGATCTTATAAGCACTGGACAGAATGTTGAAGAGAACACAAGCACATGAATGTCAGAAATGTAAAAAATGAATTGGAGTCACAGGACAAGCTAGCTGAGCGTGTAAAAGAAAAAGTCCTACAACCCTTAATTCTGTGTTATGCAGGGGCTTATGTTAAGCAAAGCTTATGAGTTAGAAATCAGTAGTGAAGACAGCAAACCATGGCTGGACTCTGTGGCTCCAGAAGATGCTGAACAATGTAGGAGGAAAGTTACATATATCTTAATATGAGGCTTAATAACACAGCTACTGAATTTTATTGGGGTTTTTTAATGCCCTAACATACACATATATATATACACACACATGTAATATATTTTTACCAATTTACTTCTATACAGATCAGGTAGGAGTTATTCCTATTTCTGTGGTCTGGTGATCTAAATCTGATTCCTCCTGCCTGCTCCTCAGTTGTCATTCTACTGTATCAATTTTCTCTAGTTTTGAGAGAAGCAGATGGAGGTTGAAGTGACATGCAGTGAGTCAGTGGTTCTACCTGGAATAGAAGTAGTGTTCATTTAGCTGCCAGATCTTTAGACTTGTATATATACCTTGATGGGGTTTTTGGTGGGTTTTTTGTTGGTTTGTTTGGTTGCTTTTTTGCTTTGTATGTATTTATTGTTTGAGATTTTGAGTGCTGCGCTTTTTGTTGTTGGTGGTCGTCTGGAGGGTGGTTTTTTTTACTTTCTAAATTGCTTGGGACTACTTTGTTTCATTGTTCACGATGTTTATGCTTGAATTGTGTTGCATAAAATGGTGAGATAATGAAGACTTATGTGTCTGGAGAGATTTTTCCCGTATGTTGTTGGCATCCTGACTGCTTTACAGAATTTTAACCCATAAATCATAAGGTCAGGCTGTCTCCCTGATACTTTCAAATTAAGGGTTGTTATATTTTGTGCTGTAGCTGGAAAACAGGGATAGAGGAGCATCATGACATTTCTGCTTTATAATGTCTCTCAAAGCAGAGGTATTTTGCACTTAAGAGTTGATAACACTAAGAGTATTAATGACACTGTCATAGTATGACAAAACTACTGACATGCTGGTTGGAAGGCCCTCTGGGAATTTCTAGTCCAATCTCCTCTTTGAAGCAGGACTGTCACCAACCCTGTCTCAGATCAGACATCGCTTTCTCTAGCAAACCTTGAAGACCCTCAAGGATGGGAGTTCCACAACATCTCTGGGCAGCCTCTTCCAGCATTGCACTGCTTTTCTGGTGAAAAAGTCTTTCCTGACATCCACCCTGAACCTGGCAAGGTGAAATTAGTAGTTGTTGCCCTTCGTTATATCTTCTGCCACTACTGAGAGTGGTTTGACTGTCATCTTCCCTTCAGGCGGTTGTAGGCTGCCATAAGGTTTTCCCCTGGCTCTTCTCTTTGCCAGACTCAGCAAGGCAAGCTCCCCTGTCTCTCCTGAAAGGTTATTTGCTCTACGCTCTGGCCATGTTGATAGCTCTCCACTGGACCGTTTCCAGTTTCTCAGTATCCCTCTTGAACTGGGGAGGAAAGAAATGAAGGACACTGTTGTAAGTGCAGCCTTACCATTACAGAATATAGGAGGGTAATAAATTCCCTCTATGCTGATCACAGTCCTGCCAGTGTAGCTTAGTATGCAGTTCACTTTGCACATGATGAGGGTGCACTTGGTGGCTTGTATTCAGCTGCTGCTTAACCAGTTTCCAACCTGCTCAAGGGACTGACATCTATAGGTTTTGCTGAACTCTGAGTTTCCTATTAGCCCATTCCTCTAGTTTATTAAGGTCACTTGAAATGAAGCTCTGCTGTTGATTGTGTCAGCCATCCTCCCTAACACAGTGTCATTCATGTACTTGCTAAGGATGCACTCTGTGGCATTTATGAAGATCTTGAACAGTGTTGGCTCCAATGTTGACGGTTTCTGCCCTGTCTTGGGTATAACGTTTGTCTTCTTTCCTATCATCAGAGAGCTCCCTGATCACACACATCATTCACAGAAGTAGGCACCAGTCTTGAAATTATATTGGTCAACTCCTAAGTACATTTTGACCCATGCTGTTCCTCACCTTCTTTTTGCAAGTAATGTACCTACAAAAACCTTTCTTGTTACCCTGTTTCTACTTTCAGGTCCAGCTGGACTTTGAAGCAATACTTTCATGCTTCACAGAATCAAAGAATCGTTCAGGTTGGAAGGGATTTCTTGAGATCGAGGAAGAACTTGTCTGAGACGTGAAAGTCAGAGGGAGCCTTAGCTGCTCTTCTGAAATCCAGGGCTGAGGTCTTGCTTTTTGCCCCTTTCACTCCTCTCAGGATTCTAAACTCCACCACCTTGCAGTCACTGCATCTAAGGCTGCCTCTGACTTTCACATCTCGGACAAGTTCTTCCTCCTTTTAACTATGAGGTCTAGCAGAGCACATTTTCTTGTTAGCTTCTTGTTAGCTTCTCAGTTACCTGTGCAAGGAAGTTGTCATCAATGCATTCAAGCAGTCTCAGAGATTACCTGAGCCCTGCTGTATCATCCTTCTGGCAGATACTAGGGTGGCTAAAGTCTCCCATGAGGCCCAGAGCCTGTGAACATGAGGCTTCTTCCAGTTGTTGGAAGAAAGCCTCATCTACATCTCCTTCCTGGTCAGGAGGTCTATAGGAGATACCCACTACAACAGCACCCATGTTGGTCTGGCTGCTAATCTTGATCCATAAACTCTTGGCTGACTCCTGACCCATTCCAAGGCAAAGCTCCATGCATTCCAGATGCTTTCTCACATAGCGGGCAACTCCCTCTCCTCACCTTTCCAGCCTGTTCAACAACAAATAATTCTTTGTTGTTGGCTTTCTTGCCAGGTCTGTTGCCTTGTTTCCTCCTCCGGTGAACTCCCTTCTGTGTTTTACTTCATCAAGAAGTTCCTGTCATAGCCAGGCAGGCCTTCTGCTCAAATTCTGGCCTTCCTGCATGATGGGGTGGATTGTTCCTGGTTTTCTTTAAAATTCACCCTCCACCCTTTCTGTTTGGCTGCTTACTGAGAAATTTTACTTAGCAATTACTCAAACAAGCCAAATTCTACTGTCCTAAAGCCTAGGGCCCTGACTCTGCTGCTCCCCTTCCCAGCTGTCCTCCAGATCCTGAACTCTGTCATCTTGTGGTCGCTGCAAACCAAAAGCACTGTAAACACTTCCTTTGCATCTGGGATGTTTCTACAAAAGACAGCTGGAGAAAAAGCTTCCCTATGATTTCTCATGAGCTGCATAATTTAAATATTAAGCTGCTTACATGATAATCTAACATCATAGTTGATGAGTTTACAACACTGATGCAAATTTTCTGTGGAAAACTTGCTTTTGGCTTTTGCAGGGAATCAGTTTGCTTTTAGATGCATGTATCATTGACACTAAATCCTCAGAGCAGAATCCAGGGTATTTTTAGAGCGTTGATAATAAAGGACCTTGTTTTATTTTTATTTTACTAATAGCATAACCAATTGGATAACTGAGTTGGCCACTTTAATATGATTAATCTGATTAAAAACCTACAAAGCCAGTGCCATTGCCAGTCTCATGGGAATCCACATTTCAAAACATTTTATAGTATCTGTTGGCATTTTAGAAGAGAAAAAAACAAGCAAGAGCAAATAATAACTCATCAGTCAGTTTGAAGGCATGTGAATAATACTCCTGAGTACTGATTGGGATGTGGAAGTGCAAGCTCTCTTTCCTGCAAAATATGTAATTAGGGAGAACACAGGAATAGTAATTATTTGGAGAACCGAATAGCTTAGTGCAGACAGTTGGGATTGGCACCAATATACTGAAAATCTGGGAACATATGTTCTTGCAAATGACATTATAAATAAAGCAAACCCCAAAATCGGTTTTCTTTAATGCTTAGGGCAATAAAACATCTCTGTGAGACTGCAGTTTCAGAAGGCTTTCACCTCACTGCAGTCCAAGACAACCACTACTTCCATCCCTTTCTATGTACCAGCACACATTTGAATAACTGGTTAGGAAGTGGAGGGAATTGATCCAGCTTAGACATGAACTTTGTCATTACTATTTTGGTGTGGTGTTTTTTAATGTAGATAAATTCCCTGATCCTGTCCCCATCATGGCTACCTAAGCACTAATGCTGGGGCAGGAAAGGACAGCTAGGAGCCAAAGAGGAAGGCAGGGCAGCTCAGAGCAGCTGTGACACTACAGTTCTGGAGTGGGTTTTACAGCCCCAAAAACGAGGCAAGAAAAACCTAAGGACCTGTGGAAGTTCATGGAGCACACCTACCACTGTTCTCAACCAAGGCAAGCGCTATTGCATTTTTCATGTTTGCTAGTCAGAGGAGGCCAGGACAAACCAGAATGAGTTTGCAGTGTGGTGCCATGCATGGGGCCACAGCAGAGACCAGGTTTATGAGCTCTGTAAAGCTGTTCTACAGCTTCAGGTCAGAGTAACAGCAGCAGCTCAAATCTATTGCCCGGGCTGCACCAATGCTTGTCAAATGACTGTGGCACCCAAGGGCAGTGGGTTGGCATCTAGTGGCCTACTTGCTATCTTACACTGGCTGTGTAAGTTTATTAGTGTTTTCACAGCACTAAAATACTGCAGGAGCTCAGCAGCCAGCTAGCTGTTTCAGTATTATCTTGCCTTTGTTTGCTCTTGTTCATTAACTGG
The DNA here is from genome assembly GCA_013400195.1 of Aramus guarauna. Taxonomy (NCBI): domain Eukaryota; kingdom Metazoa; phylum Chordata; class Aves; order Gruiformes; family Aramidae; genus Aramus; species Aramus guarauna. The sequence goes on along the minus strand of VXBL01000270.1, from coordinate 627,997 downwards.
GGGGGGGGAAACAAACAAACAAACAAAACAAACGAAAGAAAGATTAGCATCCAAAGTCAGTCTGGCCTTTCAGCTCTTCCTTGCTTGCTACAGCCTACTACTGAGTGTTGAGGCACTGTTGTGAAGCTTGTTCTGCATCTCTGAGATGGAAAAGATTCATTCCACTAAAGCCATACTTGACTATATCTACACCATATAATCAGGAACCTTAATTGAAGCTTGTTCTGACCTCTGAGAGGGGCAGACTTGCTGAGAGAACTGTGGTGTTGATTTGTTGAGGGTTTTTTCGGGTTTTTGTTGTTGTTGTTCCCCACCCTTTCTGAAATACTTGTTGTCTTGGTCCATCCAAGTGCTCTTGCACTTCACTTCCCTTGGTGCTTTTTAGGGACAGCTGTGTCACAGTATGAAGGGTGAAGTTAAAACATCTCATATGTGATAATCACTGACACAGAAGGCATAGGATTTGTGCATCCTTAACTTATTGCAATTGACATGATATAAGCTAGAGGGGGTATTGAGGATCCTAAATCCATCGGTTGTTGGCCAGGCAATGTTTCCTTCTGGGGCTTTAATTTCTGGAGTAATTGCAGTGCCTCAACCATGTCAACTAAAAGTCCTCATGATTTTTTTTCCATTTAAAACCAAGCAAACAGCTGCTTGTAACTGGTAAGTTTTCACTGCTTTGCAAATTAGACAATTTCCATCCCATAGAGGAATAGAAATTCGGTGTGTTTCTAGGAGTGAAACAAGCATTTCAAATTGTGCCTATGCGTTTATTCCTTTTTCTACAAATATGGATGCTTTTCTGTTTCTTTTCCTTAATTCCTCCACTGAGTAGGAAGACTAATTTTCCACTAAAATCCACTTGTATCCAGCCATCAAAGTTATGCATGCAGCTGGCCAAACTATGCGAAGCCCAGGTCTGTGCCACTATTGATTAAAGCTAAAATGTAATGTTTTCCCAACTATGGCATTTTGTAGGTCTGGCTTAACTTATTACAGAGCCAGTCTAAGGGATTGGTGTCAGAGGTGTATGAAGTGTAGAGGTCCATAAGGCTTGGCTTTTCTGAAGATAACGCTGATAAATGGGGTTTTTGTGGACAGGAATGGAACCACTGTCGGTGAAGCAGCACTCCTGGCAGAGGAGTAAATTATGGGACAGCTGTAGCTATTTTCTTCCTGCCACCTACCAAGATGGTCTGTGGCAAGGAGGGGATGATAGTAAGAAACGGAACAAGGACAAGAGACCAGCTGTTTGGCAGTTTTGGTGTACGGTAGAGGTGACTAAGTCATGCCATTGCTTATGACATAAGCAACAATTGAGATGATGGGGAGGTTTTTCTTCTTTGTGGTAATGGTGGTGAGCCTCGTTATTCTTCAGTGTGATAAAATGGCTCTGCCTGGTGACTTCTAATCAGAGAAGGGCCTTACCTGATAAAGTGATGTGCCAGTACAAAGTAGGATACAGCACCGTACCATGCAGCAACAAAAGCTTTGAAGTGATATGGCAAATGGCTTCAGTTAAGGTTCCTGATTATATGGTGTAGATATAGTCAAGTAGGGCTTTAGTGGAATGAACCTTTTCCATATATTGCCTGTTATCTGCCTTAACCATCACATAAAGCTTGATTAAAGAGTTGCAGAATTAGTGGGTTTGCATCAGTAGAGACTGAACGCTTAGAGACAAACATTCTGGCTAGTCACAGGACTTTCCATATGGATCTGTTGTATCTGAGTGGGTGTTTAGTTTTTCATTTATTTATAGCAGGAATGGCTTTTGTATCTGTTAGAGTATAGTAATAAATTTACCAAACTACCAAATAATTTATCTTCTTGCTTGCTTTCAGCTGATTACAACATCTCTAGGTATTTCAGGATAATATGAACATCTGTTCCCTGGAGATTGACTCTTCACATGCAATAGTCATAAAGCTAATGAATGGAGAAGGGTGTTTAGGAAACAACTAGGGATAGCTCTGCATCTCTTTGCTAACTCTCACCCTAGCACTTCATTCCTTTCACCAGATTCGCTTCCTGACACACCCTACAGCAAACTTGCCAGATGCAATAGTCCATTTTCTTCAGAACAGGATATAAAATCAGATAGTGACTCTGGGACTTGAACAGCTTGCTCTAACAATTTGCATTAGCAGATCATTAGAAATTGATAGTTGTGCCTCCTTTCCCACCCACTCTGAACCCTAGAGCACAAGACCAGAAGCGGGTTTCACTGCAGCACTCACCAGTGTTCTCAGGGAGAGATCTCCCATAATTTCTCGTAATTTAAGATGAGTTAAATTGATTGCTTTTCCTGGTATGCTTTTGAGTTTGCTATTTTTAATGACAGAAGTGAATCTGACACCTAATTTGCACTTGTTAAAGCAGGCTTAGGAAAGCGTGTTGTAAATAAATTTTGGAAGGAATATAAATGAGCATGGTTCAGGGTAAAATAACTTGCCTGTTGAGGGTCAGAACAAAAATAATGCTGTGGGGAGATTATTCCACTTCTGTGTGCTGGAGGATTCTTGTGTCTTTTTATGTAGTATTTGATGTTGGTCATCACTGAAGATAGGACTCTAAAATGGACCTCAAGTCTGAGGCAGCATGACAGCCCTGTTCTAAGGCAGCCAGAGGAATATTAACTCTTGGGTCTCGGCTGAATTACAGATGTGATAAAACAGGCAAACAAATGTCTATGTATCGAGCAGTGAAATAGCTGCAGATCAGAGAGAGTTCTGTAGCTTCTGCAAGAAACATGGATATAGTTAATTCAGCATATGTAATCTTACTGAGAAAGTACAGGGGGCAGGACGGGAGAATAGCTTGGTCTTGGCTGTAGCAAAATGAAATTCTGTAGGCTTAGTAAAATATTGTATGTCACCTGCTGTAACAGTAGCTGCCACAGTTCTGTGACATGGATAATACTCTTTTGGCTTATGTCTCATCTCAGGGGGCTGCTAAGAAGCTTAGTCCCTGCCCAGCACTTGTTTTTTATCATATACCCTCTCCTATATCACCAACCTGGTGTTTGTGAAAAGGTTTTCTATGATGGGAAATCTGTTAGGCAGAAGATAAGGGTTCTGTGTGGGAACAGTGCTTTTGTTTCTCCCTTTTTTGTATTTACAGGAACAAATCCAGTGTTTTAATCCTGTTTTTAGTCAGTCTTTAACTGTGTTCCTTCTTCAAATTCTGTATGCAAAGATTGCTTGTCATAAATACACTTATTTTCTACAGTATCAATGTAGGTTCAGCAGTAGGTGTCAGTTCAATATTGGATGAACTGTTTAAATCTCTCCCCAAACCTTTTCCTTCTCCATTTCATGGCAACTGAAAGGAAATCACCATGGTTACAGCACCCGGTTCTAGCAATGTGTCCAAGATTTAAGTCTTACCACTTGTAGCAAAAATATATATATAAATTTGAGACACCCCCAGAGATTTGGGATCATGTTTGCAAGTGTTAAAACAGACATTGACAGTTTTAGATAATTCCATTGCAATGCTTTGCTTGCAAGACAGTGGTCTGCTATTATAAATGGATTGCTTACATAAGAAGTGAAAAAGAATACATACTAGTTTAAAACACAGCTCAAAGCAGCATTGGGTTTTTAAAGTCAGGAATCTAAGATATAATCACCACCTGGTTAGTGTCAACACTGTCAACCAAAAAAATGATTGAAACATGGTTCCTTCCCAGCTGCAAATATTAATAAAGACATCACTGTGGGCTATTTTTAGGCATTATGAGAGCTATGAACATTATGAAACACCAGAGTTTCAGAAACTGACAACAGATGACTTTATGGCCCAGGTGGTTGGTATTTCCTATGTTGAGGTCTCTCACCCCAATTAGTAACTAATTTCAATCCAATTGCTTACAGATGGTGGAAAATCACTTGACCTACCACAGTTCTCTCTAGTAGACAGGTATCCATCCATAAGCCAAATCAACAACCCAAGACCAGAATCGCAATGGGAGATTCGTTAAGCTGCCCAACTGTTGCATAACATCAAGTGTGCAAATTGACCTCAACCAGGTGGCTTGTGTGTGCGAAGTTAGATTTGGGCTTAAGTTTCTTACCGAATGGAAATTGGAACACAGATCTGTGCTTGATCTGTTGTTTTAATCTGCCAAACCTCTACAGCGCTGAAAACTACGTTGATTTGTACTGGTGCTGCTATGATCAGTAATTGACTTAATCTTGTGCCTGATTTCAAGCGCCCAGTGTTCTCACTGAAATGGAAGCTGCTTAGAGGAACGTAGGTGCCTGAGCACTGTTAGAGCAGCAGGCTCTGCTCAGGGCCAAGCCTAATGGGAAAATCTGAATAAATTATGATTTTATACTGGCAAATGTCTCTTCTGGCTGTGACTCAGGCATAAGAGTTAATCTGGACTATTCTGCACTTCAGGGTTGTCTTTATGGATGGGAAAATAAGGCTTAGAGTTCCTCAAGAACTGAATTTCAAACAGGAGTACAGTAAATAGTGCAGATCAAGTGACTTTGTAACATAAAATTTGACAGTGTGCTTTTTTCATTGCATTCTCAGAATGGCATTACTTGCTAATCTTGAAGGGCTCATTATCCCATAATATCTTTTCTCTAGATATTTTTTCTTAATGAACCAATTAGACTTTTCAAGCAAATCCTTAAGTAAATCTAATTCATAACTTTTTTCTACATTACAGTTGTCAATAGCACACCACATATTTCCATTTGATATTATTTTTTTACTTCATGATATTAATTTTTTGAGTATTTGAGAAAACTGAAGTCTTATATTTTACTGTAAGTAATCTTTTCCATTTAGTGACTCATCATAATTGTGAGCCTTTTGTCCTGAATCTATTAAGCGTAATATTGGATGTGGAATTTTCTCCGGACAAGTCTTTGAACTGTATAACTAAGTCACCTGTATCTCAAACAGCCAGTACATATTTACAATGGGATTTTTTTTGTTGCATTGGTGTATGAATTGGGAGGTGGCTGCTACTATCACTTGACTTTTAGATAAAGGATGTTTGAAAGGATGCATTGTTTCAGATTAAAATTCATTTGTATCTGAGGCTTGAGATGAGTAATTGCTCACTCTTTTTGCCCTGGAGGTTTTGTTTGTTTGTTTTACTCTGAGGAACCTTAAGAATGATGTTAATTGTGGGGTTTGGGGNGGGCAACCTGTTCCAGTGCTCTGTCACCCCCAAAAGAAAAGCATCCTTTGTTAATATGCTTCTAGCAAAGAAATGTTGGGAATCAAGTTTTGTAGCTGCTTGCTCGTAAAGATGCACAGGTGATTTGAAAATGTATTCAGCATTTTCTTTAGCTGGTGTTGGTAAATAATATTTCTTTCTGGTTAATGTATTTTGATGTTTAGGTATCTACCATAGCAATAAGAGTCTAGCTCAAGTAATAAGTCTATAGGAATGCTTCAGTGTATATCCTGGCATAAGAACTGGCTTCCAGTTAAACTTTTCATAATAACCTGCAAGCTTAGATAAGAAAAGATCTGACATTTGATTTTAGAATACTAGCTCATTTCCCCTTCTCTTCTCTAAGGTGTATCATACTTCTTTAACAAAGACAATACATTTCCCTAATAGAAGACATTCTGGTATTACAATAAAGGAGCACAATAGAAACCTTAGGGACTAAAATAGTGTTTACATTACTTTCTCATCAGTTTGCAAATACTCTTTAGTCTCAGTTTTTACTTTGTGGCTGTTTTGAGCAGTTATGACTAGTGAGATACCTCCTATTCAAGCCGGGGTGTTTCTGGCTGTCTTCATCTCCTGAGTGTACACTGTAAAGCCACTGAAGGAATCAGAGTAAAATTGGAACCTGCACAAATTCTGAACACAGGGCATCCTGCCTCTTGAATTTGTCTACAAACACTGCTTTGGTTAGGTCAACAAGCAGCCTGGTTTTTGCAGAGGCTTACAGAGCTTCTACAATTAGATTGCAAACAAAGGCTACAAAAGAGTTTGCTGGTTAAGGCAATACAATATTTGTATGGGGACAAAAAGAGAAAAATCAAATTAAATTGGAAGTAAAACTGCCAGCGGAGATGCTGGGAAAGAGGAAGATGGTATTGCAGAAAAAGGGAAGATCTTATTTCAGTCCTGGGAAAATCTGGAAGAAGAAATTAAAGGAGAAACATCAGAAGATTTGTTGTAAATTTAGGAAGGTGTTAAGTGTTTGACAAGAATTGTTTTTGAGCCTCTTGATTTTTATACATTGTTAGTCTAAAATACGTAATTGCTCTGTCAGAGCTTCACAAGCTCTAATACACATTTCAGGGATGTTCATGCGAACACATCATTTGATCTACTGAACTTTGACACTAGTTTTCTCAGGTACTTTCTGCAACTTTTTCTTTTTGATTACATTCTCCTATCAGGAGGAATATCCAGCCTTGATTTAGAACAAAGCTTTTGTCTGCTGCCACTCAAACATAAGCCACTGAGCAAGCTGCTCCTTTGTTTCCTTAACTGAATTTAGCAGCAGTGGGACCTGGGTCCAGGCCCTTTTCTTGAATTACTATTTCTGATGAGCAAGTAACTACATATCTCTATGAACTTTGCTATGCCCAGTAGAATTGGGCTAGAGACCTCTATCTTATCCACTCTGTGAAGGTTTGTAAACATCTGATATACAGTGGGAAGAAGCAGGTAATACAGTGGGAAGAAGCATGTAATATAGCCAGCAGCAAACCGAGAAAAATCATTATTATTGTAAGAAACTTAACATGGGATTCACAGAGCTCCCTAAGCAAGGAAAAGCAGCATACTAGCTTTCCGCAGAAAAATTGGTAAGGGCAGGTGGTGACTGCTTTGGAAATCAGTGCTCTTTTCTGAGAAATGCATTAATTTATAATGGCTGCTCATGTCAGCTGTAGGCAACCTCCCTAATTTAATAAAGACAACTCTTACATTTCACCGATTCTGAAACCTAAATTTGGATTTTGATGCCAGGCTGGATCAATGTTTTAATTAAGGGAACCTATAATCCTTCCTCTAGCTGCCACCTTCTGCTGCATGTGGCCACATGTAACTTTGTCCTACAGTGAGGTGGTAATTTCCAAAATGCTTGTTGAGAGAAATGAAGAAATAGAATTCGGGGGATATTTATTGGAGAATCCAACACCACATCCTGTGATTATGCATGCTAGCCACTTCATCGTTGTTGTGAGTTTTCTTTTGGTGCTTCTATTTCTCTAGCCAGTTAAGTAAATTTTATTTATTTGCTATTCCTGTTTATACACATTGAACTTTCAAACCCCTGCTTTGCAATTGAAGCAGAGTTAATTAGCCCACCCTAAAATTCAAATACCCTTATTAATATAAGCAGTCCAGGCTTGCTAGTTACCAAAGATTACCAAGGATTACTCCCATCAAGGAAATTTATAATTTGCATGTACAGAGTATGCAAAGTGAAAGAAGCAGAAGTTGCTGAATGTTTTGTTCACAAGAGATTACATGTTAAGGAAGCACAGACTTATGTCTGACAAGGACCTTTAAGGGAAATAAGAGAATCATATTAAATTCAGACATATGCTTTTGGTATCTGTTTTGTTATATTTGTGGTAAATTAAAAAAGTCTGTGCATACTCCTTTGACTATTTTGATAACCTGGATTTTGAAGCTATTGGCCTGAATTTCTGGAGTTTTTGGTATTTGCTTATTTTGTGTCATGTAAGTGGGTTTTGTTTCTTCATAATACTGATGAATCTTATGTAATGAAGTTCACTTTGAACTGTCTAGTTTTGAACAGACTAGAAAGATCTGCCATTATCTTACAAAGGAAAATTTCAAATTACCTTTCATCATGGGAGCGTATTTACACAGTATTCAGAGGGGCTTTGTTTTGGAGTAAAATGGTATTCCCCCTGCAACAGCCCACCTTACAGTTCCACTATGACATAGTATTTTATCCTAAAGCATGCTTCAAATACTGAAACTGTATTTCTTTGAGTGCATCACACATGAAGAAAAAGAAAATTCTCAATATTTTATCAATACATTAAATATGTACTTGCCACAGATAATTCTGCAATGAGGATTATTACCAAGATAAAAATTCTTTATCCTTTTTGATCCCAAGAATTTTATTTCTTCTGAATTCCTTTTTTCTTTCACTTTTTTTTTCCAAATTCCTCTCTTACAGGATAGTCTTATTCTCTCCTTTTCAGCCTTTTACTGTGTTAATATAAAAATATTCCTTTATCATACACATTACTGTCTACAGACTACAGAAATGACTGGTATGAAAGTTCAGGCTGTGACAAGTTCATTGTTTTGTAATAGACTTGATAAAAGTTCATTTAGAAGGTGAAGGAAGAAGTAACACCACAGAGAAGTGAGGGGCCGAGGTTAATTTCATTTAAAATTAATCCATAAGGAATATTACTTCTTTTCACAGAGCATAAGGGCATGTTTTTTGCTACTCAGCTAATCCTTCCCTGATGAAAGCTTCACTGATCCTGAAAATTTCTGCATCAACTTGCCAAAGTACTTCTCTTTCCCATCAGTGACACGTGGCCGGACCTTTAAGGCATGAGGATTACTTCAATATGTTGTTTTAGTCGTCTTAAGATACATTATGATATACTCTTCAGCTCATTCTAGTTAGCATGTTTCTCTTCTCTTCCCTCCTTCCCTCCCCCCCCAAGAAAAGTCTAAAGCCCACGATCTGTTAGATATACGCTTTAAAGCTTGCTTGTAAGAGCCTCATACTTTTCCCAGAAATTGGAAGATGCTGCATGGAAAGGGTGTCTGTAGCAGTTACCTTCCACTTGCCCAAGGAATTGCAACAGCCTATGGAATTCAAGGGAATGAAGTTTCCATTATATGTTCCTAACTCACTTTTCTTCACTGGATCCAACATATCCAACATAAGGTGTTAGCTTTAGTGGATAACTGTCATTTCTCTTGAGTATAAAAGTAGAAAATTTTTATATTTACATCAATTTTGCCTTACGTCAAATTTATGTGACGCTCAAACAGCTAGCTCTTCTTCCCTTCTTGTGTCCTCCTAATTTAATTCTAGCATCATCTTAATGGGCAGTATTCACTGAAAGTATGAACTTCAACCCTTGAATGGACAACCACACATTAAGTTTAGAGTTTAGAAAGGACCATCAATAGAACCAAAGTCTAAACCAACAAAGTCTAAAGGACTACATGGCACTGTAAGTCTTTTATAAAAGCCTTATGTAAATAGGTCATCTGCCCCGCTGAGTGGTGGCAGATGTTAAAACAACTGTTTTGTAACTGAACTCTGCTCTGTGCTAAGAGCTGTCTACAGAGATTTGAGTCAAATCCCTGTGATAAACATCTTTGGAATGGACTCATAAACATTGTGCCAAGCAAATGGGAAAATAATTTTAAAAAAATACAAAATGAAAAAGATGCACAAAAATTAAATTGGCACACATGTGAATGAACGCTATTAATCTGACTGTTTTGCAAAATATGAGGATGCTAATCCTTTGATTAGCATATGACTGAGGCATTTCTAGTTTAGATTGTCAGCCCAGTTATACTAAGGTTATTATTTCTTTCTCCAAAGGACAGTTTTCTGAACAAAACTCTCTGGGCAATCACATCAGGAACCTGACATGTGATACCAACAGTCTCTTTTGGATTAAACACTCTAAGGCTTCTGTGCTTTGGAAATGGAAAGTAGAAAACTAATCCCTGAAAAATGTTCTGGTAGAGACTTGTTTTCTTTAAGTGTCTTTTTCTTTGACATACTATGGAGCTTCATGCAGACTTTTACCATAGTGTCAACTATTTTTGCCTTAACTCCCAGGACCATTACCAGTTCTACAATTACGTTCTACAATTACACCCAGGACTTTAAAAGCCAGACACAAACCCCAGATATATACCAGGTGCTGAAACACTCCTAAAGAACAGATCTGTGGGTTCTAGCACTTTTTTAAAAAAGTCAGGCCACTTATTTCAAGACTTAACTAAGAAGAATTGGGAACCAAAGCGAGAGACTGTGTGAAGGGGGAGATGCCTTTTTATTTCTACCATTTTCTATGGTTTCAGGCTTGTTGGAAGTCTCCAGCTGTAGTCATGCTGTCCCTCCCAAACATACTCATGGAGGTGATAATAAGATGGTAGGCAGCTGGAGACACCAGACTGTGCACGCACAGCAGGGACTTGTGGCAGATGTTGTCTGAGTCAAGTTGTTGGTGATGGATTGCCCAACGCTTGTGAGCTGGGCTGGAGGGGGTAGTGACGAGTGTCCCTGAAGTCTCCCACTTTGTAGGTGGATTAAAACTATGTGAGGGTTGTTAGAGCTAACAGAAAAATATGTCTGGTTGACCTTTGGTAAATCAGGAAGAGAAAGGCCCATCTCCCATCTCAGTTGGCATGAAAATAATTAAATATGAGAGCTAATGAATAGCAACAAAAGACGGGAGTAAGGTTGCAGTGCCTAGATTGGAGAGGCTGTGTTTGTATTACTAGAGAGAAAATAATGAAAGTAAATTTTATCATTTGTATGTTTTACAAGTTAAAAACTGTCTCCTTATGTACGAGTATAGTGCCACAGTATTAGGGAAACAGAAATAATTATTTTAAGCTTTAAATGGGATTTGGCTAGTGTGGATTTCTGTGTTTGTGCAGGAAAAATTCTAGAAGGTGGTCACACTGTACAGCCGCAAGGATCAGTGCTATCGTATCTTGAAGAGTTTAATAAAGGAAGTGAGGAAGAAAGTGAAACATATGCTTGGTTGTACTTTTTGACTAAACATAAAAATAATTAGAAAAGCAAAAAGACAATCAACCAGCCACCAGAAAATAATATTCTTGAGCTGTGCGGACAGGGAGGGGTTAGAAGAAATGAATGAAACTGCTGGTAGATCAGCAGATAGTTGATTGAAAGGAAGAGAGAAGAAAGGCTACCAGGGCTACTGGTTGCTATGAGAGCCACAGGCTACCAATTTCAGAATCTAAGTCAAAACTCAGAAGCCCAATTTTAGGCTACAGAGTTTTGACATCTGAGACCCCTTTTGAACCAGAACACAGCCTTGTCCATACGCAAGGACAAACTGTGTATCCCGTGTTGTTGATGTTAAAATTCCTGGGAAGAGATGAGCGTGTTGTGGTGTGTTTACATGGTGCTTCATTGAGGGTGCTAAGAGCTGCCTCATCATAATAAAGTATAATTTTAAATTCTTTTCAGTTATTTGTTATCACATTGAGTCCTTCAGAGGCATTAGCACTATGTTTATCCTTGCAATGCTCTCTGCAGTAGGGAAGTTGCTCTGGAAACACTGGTTGCCATATAGACCTGATAGTGACAAGAACATGTGAGAATCTGAAATTGTTTCATTGTGATTTTTTTTTTATTTTTTAGTAATATGTAAATTTCCATTTAAGCTCCCTTGATTTATTTTAAATATAATTTAATTTGGGAACTGGCCTAAAAACAGATGACTCAGACACAGAAATTAAGTGAGATGTGCTGACAGCAGTCAGTGGTGCCAGGACATCATCTCGTGTCAGAACAGGCAGTAAGATTTATTGAGGAAGACAAACTCTCTGAACGGTCTGAGGTCAGCGCTCTTCTGGGCGCTTTGGTTTCCGTAAGCTTAGCATTGTAGCTCCCTAGCACAGAGGCTGAGCTCTGTTAAGAATAAGGAGTAATAGAGAACTGGGGAGAGAGGATGTAATGAGCTTGCGGAGAGCCCATAGACAGACATCCACTGTACCTTCTTATGAAGTCCTCTGAGGCCAGTGGGAGTGATGATGGAGGCTGCCTGATCGGGAGCTGTGGATCTGGTAGGTGCCTCTCCATTGCTGTACTGAGATAGCCTTGAAGCTAAATTGCCTGCCCATTCCACCTCACCTGTTGGGCAGCCCTTAGAGCCTGTTTTCAGAACAACCTGCTTACCATTTTTTGGGATGTGCACAGGTCTTTAGTTTGCACACAAGCACTTACACACCTGTTGATGATCATTCCATATCCTAAAGGCTCGATTGGGTTTCCTGCTTTCAAGCTGTCAGAGAGGTTCAGTGTGACATGCCACCTGAACATCTTGTGTGTGAGTCCTCTAAAGGACCACAGGCATGAGACGACAACCAGTAAGGCACTTGACAGCTCAATGATAGTATTTGAATAGTAGCAGAATTTTGGGCACTTGCTAATGAAAATATTCGTACCTGTTGACTCAAGGAAATTTCTTGAATTACCCAGCTGAAGGCAGGCTACTAGTTATATTTCCCTGAAATGTCATCATTTTGATAATTTATTATTTCTCAGAACTACTTTTTCCTAGCTCTAGCTGGGTGTCTTTGCACTGGTCCTGCCATATTTTGAAAGTTTTTATTGCTTACTCTTATTTTTAAGAAGTTCATATACACTGAGTCTTTCTAACACGTTCACATGGAAAGTCCTGAAGTATTGTACAGGAGAGGATTAGTTCAGAGAGAGGTCGAAACAGATGACCAGTGTTTCCTGCTGCTGGTCTTCAGGGGATAAGTCATTTCTCTGATGGTAATCTGTTGTACCTACTGTCAGTGTGACCTTGAAAATACTTATTGTTTTGAGTGTAATGACTTAATTCTTACAGTACTTCTTAATCTCCTCCTTTATTGGTCAGTTCGTGTATTTTTTGCACAACATGGTAAGCACTTCTTCCTCCCAACTCCGGTATTTTTCTGCTATTGAGGCTTTCTCATTCTCTGCCCGAGTTGACTGGTTAAGATAGACTGGAGGTGCTGGCAGAGGTGGAGACTTGTTTCCAAACTATGGGCTGTCTGTTGAAAATTTCAGTGAGCCCCTTATAAAATGAGCTGTCACATGGCTCATCTGGAGAGCATCTGAGATGCTGTGCCAGAGCAACACCATGGGATAAATGTGAAATTTGACAAGTAAGGGCTACTTAAGTTGGTGGCCTTTGAACTCAGGAATAGCGTTCCTGGACTCATGAGTTGAAGCTGCAGACTGTGCAAAATAAATGGGATCTGTGGTCACCACCTTCATTAAAATCCACCCTTGTTTTCACGCTTCCTACATCATGCCGTTGGCAAATAATAAAAATTTGATTCCTTGTGAAATGGAAATCATTCTAGCCCTAAAATGCTGCCAGAATTTTAAAAAATATAGTTTATTGGCAGCTGCAGCCACCATGCTATGTTTTACTGTTCTACTTTATATGTGCTATTTAGCCATACAAGAGTTTTCTTTACTATTTTACTTACTTACAACATAATGATTCCTTTCATGCTTTCAGTGGCTTGTTTTGCAAGACATAGTCAGGCTAGCCTTAGTATAGATTTATTGCTACTAAAATATTTCATGAGAATAATCGGATTAACTGTACAGGTTGCAGGTAAGGATGATTAATCTATCATCCTCTACAATAAGCAGTTTCAGAAATTTATTATTTTTATTTTCTGAATGACCTTCATAAACCATCCATGCCTGGTGTCTTCAGATGCTGAAAATTCAGACCTTCAAGCTATATGCTAATCTCTGAGGGGAAGGGGAAAAAAAAAAGGGGGGGGGGAGGGCATTTTAACAGACTATTCAAAACCAGTCCTACTACACAATTAATACACAATTTTGAATGTGTTCTTGCAAATTAATAAGCTGTTAGAAGCAAGTAGTGGAAACTTACAGTATCTGTGCAAGAATGATTGTGGTGAGCTCATACTAAATATTTCTCACATTTTTTCTTGATCCTAACTTCTCTATGCCTCAGTTCACTCACCTGTAAAATAATAAATCTTGGCTATTTCACAGGGCTGTTCTGAGGCTTAATTAATTGCACTCTTTAAAGAACTATAGTTGTTATACTGTGATATATAAAATGTCACACTGTAATTGGGGTAAGAAATGAAATGTCCAAATAGCTTTACGTGAGAGAAAGCATATATCTCTTGAAGGTGCTTTTACCTTTTTTTTTTTCAGCAGTAATTTGGGAAGCAGTAAGGAATGGAAATGAAAAAATACATTGGTAGAATGTTTCCTTTGCTGCTAATTTTTGAAGACTTGTTTAAAGCAGGCATGTGTAGACTTTGGAAACCAGAGACAAAACAGAAGACTATACAGTGTCCTCAGCCTAAAAATGAGGGACTGGAACTCAGATATTGAAGGCATCCTACTAATCTACCACCTACTAGGATATAGCAGCTGAATTCTTTGGAAAGCTATAGTTCTGGGTACTAGAAATGGTGTCTTTGCAGTATCTTTTCTGACATCTCTATTTGTCATTGCCCGGAGAACTGACGCACATGGCTTCTCNTGGACATATTGGAGAGAGTCCAGTAAAGGGCCGTGAAGAGATGAAGGGACAGAGGCATCTCCCCTGTGAGGAAAGGCTGAGAGTGCTGGGACCGTTCATCCTGGAGAAGTGAAANTCAGCCTAAAAATGAGGGACTGGAACTCAGATATTGAAGGCATCCTACTAATCTACCACCTACTAGGATATAGCAGCTGAATTCTTTGGAAAGCTATAGTTCTGGGTACTAGAAATGGTGTCTTTGCAGTATCTTTTCTGACATCTCTATTTGTCATTGCCCGGAGAACTGACGCACATGGCTTCTCTGAAGGGTTTAGAGAGAGAGAGACACACACACTCTCATTGGGGTTTAATACCTCACAGTGACACTCTTTGATTTAAATTGATGAATGGCCCTACAGAAGGAAGAGGTGTTGGAAAAGGTCTGAAAAATCCTGGATGCTTATTGTTCCATGGGACTAACAGGAACCAGATGCCAGGAATCCAAATAATGCATAGGTACCATATTGGGCTATAACAAAAAGAAAATATAGACAAGGTGTTGGAAGACTGTGGTCAGGTAGACACCCCCCACCCACCCCCACCCCCCCAGCTAACAACTACAACAGATGGAAAGCAGCTTGGAAGAACAGGACCTGGGGGTCCTGGTGGACACCAAGCTGAAGNGGCTGAGAGTGCTGGGACCGTTCATCCTGGAGAAGTGAAAGCTCAGAGGGGATCTCATCAATGTATATGAATACCTGAAGAGAGGATGCAAAGAGGATGGAGCCAGGCTATTTCCAGTGGTGCCCAGTGACAGGACAAGAGTCAATAGGCACAAACTGAAAGACAGGAGGTTCCTCCTGAACATCAGCATATACGTTTTTACTGTCAGGGTGACCAAGCACTGCCAAGTGAGATCATGGAGCCTCCATCCTTGGAGATACTCAAAAGCTGTCTGGACATTGTCCTGCGCAGTGTGGTCTAGGAGACCCTGTTTGAGCAGAGGGGTTGGACCAGATTACCTCCAGAGGTACCTTCCAACCTCAATGATTCTGTGATTTTTATCACTGTGTAGTGGATTAGAAGTTTGCAGTTTTTAAGTGTTTTAATCCTGGATGTTTGTCCAACCACAGTTATCTACTGAGGAGAATTTGGCCTTTCTGCCTTACGTAATCACCCTTCACTGATACATGTTTATGCAGTAGATGGAACTATTTAGTGAGATCACCCAAAAGGTGAATTAGGTTCAAATGGGTTTATCTAAGCTGTAATGCTTCACACATTCTGCTAGCACATT
Organism: Aramus guarauna; assembly: GCA_013400195.1. Taxonomy (NCBI): domain Eukaryota; kingdom Metazoa; phylum Chordata; class Aves; order Gruiformes; family Aramidae; genus Aramus; species Aramus guarauna. The sequence goes on along the minus strand of VXBL01000270.1, from coordinate 612,462 downwards.
GCATGCTGCATTAGCTGCTTTCTGCCTTATTACCCTATAAAGCTCTAAATGTTTTGGGACTTCATTATTGCAGAGAATTGGCTTTCCACATCTGATACCTCTGCTGCTGCAATTAGTGTTAATGTGTGAACTAACAACCAGTTTCAACAGAGAGGGGATAAAGCAGAAGCATCTCATGACCAGTAATAATCCATATACCATTTTCCTTTGTATCACAGCAAGCCGGGAAATGAGAAATGCAAGCAAATGAACAAAAATGTGACCTGCTCTGGGGTCTTTGAGCTGGCATATGGTATTAAGAGGTGTCTATTACAAACAAGGGAAATTTCCAGGCATGCATTCTTTAGAAAGAACTGGAAAATCTTGAAACGTTATTTTCAAGTGTTTTTGTTTGTTTAACTTCTCAGTGAAATTGCTGTCTCCTCCCCACACTTTTGCACTTTACGAAGACACTAGCTCAAAAATTTAGTGGAAGAGACATTCACGGGAGGTGTACACTGGGCATGCAGTGACCTTAACTAGCCACAACAGTTCATAGAGTTCCAGACTTTTTGCTTTGACCTCTACATATCATTTCTGTGCTTTGGGCAGAATGATGGCAATCTGCATAGTCATTCTGTTTCTGGTATTGATGTCTGTTGAAAATGATGCTACCTCTGTCGTTGTGCCTTATAACACAGGCTGTTTAAAAACAAGCATCCATACATGTGTCTAGGAAGCCTTTAGATGATCTATTCTGGAATGGATTTGATATAGAGAAAAACAGCTCCAAACACTAGCATGACACGAACTAAACTCATTCCTCATACTGAAAAGGAACTTAATTAGATTTTTCTATTTACTTTAAGATCATAGATCTTTAAAGATTGCATTTATTTCAAAGCAGTTTAAAAATAATCCAATAAGTGGAATTTTTTCCATGTGGAATATGGTAGTGCACAAGACAGATGATTTATATTCTGAAGTGTTGGCTTTGTGGACCTTTCTAGCAAGGTTAATGGGTAAAGATCTGTGGTAACAAAGAACTGTACGGGGTAGTCTGACATTGAAATGACTTCAAGGAAGAATAAATCTAGTGCTAATCAGGTAGGATATATCAAAATGATGTTCCTTAATCACCTGTTGTGTTATTATGAGGAAAGTCTAGAGAAGCCAATAGTGGTCATTGAAGAAGACTTTTACATGTAACATTTATCAAGGAGTAGGAACTTTGGGAATCTTGTTTGAAATGTCTGCAAAATTGTTTTCAAAAGAGAAATGGGAAGTTGCATAATACAGTGTGCAGTTGTGTTATGTGAAATCTCTGGTTTCATACAGGTTATTTCAAGACTAGTGTCTCAAATAGCTCACAGCTGAACCTAACCCAAGAGAGACAGCTGAGAGACCATGTTATACAATAATGACAAAAGAGCACTATAGCAGCAGCAAGAATCAGAAGAAGTCTGCAGGTGTGATGGATTTAAGAGAGGTCTCTGTTTTCTTTGAACTTCTCCTTTTGTCTCCAATACCCCCCCTGAAAAAGCTTCAGAAAAAAAATCTGTTAAGAGTATTTTTGCAGTCACAACAGTAGCCTTTGTAGTTAGAAGGAACAGACTCACAGACACCCCAGAGGGTGGGGGATTTCTAAACCATGTAACAAGAACTTTTAAAAAATACTGCGTTTCCTCTGGGAGAAAAAGGTGTGGTTGGTGTGCAAATGCTTGGCAGACAGCCGACTAAAGTATGGGGCACTGGAACGGGGAAATGTGCCTGCGCAGGTTTGTGGTGGAACAGTAACACACTGAAGGAACAGCCCAGTATGTCCTGAAAGATTCTGAGTGCTGCTGGTTATCAATATGTGACATCTAAGGAAGCTACACTTGGTAAGTTGAAAAGTCAGTGCACTCTGAAGCACTGGGAAGATCCCATGGCAAAGACAGTATCTCTGAAAGTCTGCATGTGTTGGGAAAGATGCTGAAATTAACTGCACCAAAAAGGGAATCTGCAGGGGGGAAGAGAGGCTCGTCAGTCGCTGAATCCATTTCATGCCTGAAAGAAGCTGACCTTAACAAAAAATTCAAGGAAATATTATGGTTTAGCAGTGGTCAGATATGCCATTGCCTTTTACTTCACTTACTATGTACCTCTGTTATTAAGAAACTTTAATAGACCAAGTTCCCAAAGATTAAAGGCTATCGTCAGTAGGATGTGATGAATTACTCAAGCAGGATAATGCTGGCAGAATTGCAAGGCTCTGCCTGGAGAGGTGCAGGCACAGCACGTCCTGGGTGGAGGAGTGCTTCTGTGAAGGGCTTACTGTACAGCCTGACCTGAAGTTGCAGCACCTCATGACTGTGAAGCTTTTATCTTGCTGAAAGGCAAATCTCTGGCCTACTTGGAAAGAATGTCTATAATATGAGCGAGGGAGGTTTTTATTTGCACTTATATTGTAGCACTGTTGCAAAGGGTGTAAGGTGACCTTGCAAACCCTTGCTCACCTTTAGAGTCTTTAACGTGGAGCCATTACTTCTGAAGAGTACAAAGAATGCTTAGGGCAATACACTGGAAAATAAGAAAATCAGTAGAAAATTATGATTACTTTACTTAGAAAAAGCAATGTTTTCAAGAATCTTTGGCTTCTGGCTGAACAGAATTTATTAAGCTAATAACTCTTCCCCTGGCTGGAGCTGATCGAAACTGCCACAAGCGGGACACTGACAGTGGCGTTGGGCAGTCTGGGATCACTTGAAATACCACCCTGAGTTACAGTTTTGTTTCCCTCTGTAATGGATCTGACCAAAGATACGTGACCTGAAGGAGCTCTCTGCATAGTAAGGTGGGGCTATTCTCCTCTGGCTCTTGTGGCCAGGTTTCCATGGCTTTTGCCTGCCCTGTTGGGAAATAAAGCATCACAGTGAACAGATGGGGCAGCTGAGCTGGTCCTTCAGAGACCTGGTGTCCACCTCGGACATGAGGCCCTGGGAGCTGCTGTACCAGCTCATTCCTCAGAGGGTGGCTTTTTAGCCTTGAGATTCTAACTCAGGAAGACAGTGATCTATTATGTATTGCTCACTCTACTCTTAAAAACAACAGGAGGGACAAAACGCAGCAGTGAAACGAAGCAATGGAATGGGTAAGCCATGTTAACATGCTTGGAAAAAAATAAATCCCAAGAAAAGTCATTGTCAGAGTTCCTTGGCTGTCACAGTCAATCGTACAAATCCCAGTGATGCTGTGTCCGCAGCAGATGCTTTTTACTATTTATGATGGGCTCTGGGGAATTTGCTTTTTAGTTGGATTTGTTTTGGTACAACCATCTCTTTTCCTCTAGGCTGTTTCAGGTCTTCTGAGAGCCCTGCTGCAGAGTGTGTCTTTTCTCAGATGGTCCATAAACTTCAAAGTCACTTTCCTCTATATGCTGCCTTAATGCTTATTTTGATCAAGAGCTGTCACCAGACAATGTATACATTGAATGCAATACTGTATGTCATGTCGGCTTTTAATGAAGTTGGGCAGAGGGGTGAGCTTTCTGCTGTAAAATTTCTGATTTGGTCTTCCAGAAAGAGTGGGCATTCAGAAACAGATTGTGATTTCCCAGAAATATGAAGAGCTGTGTTTGGTGTGAGAGTGATGGATTAGGCAGACTATTAGAAAGTTGGCAAAGGAAACATTCTGTGAATTAGAGAGATCAGCTTAGATCTGTTTTTCATTTAAAAATCTGTATACACAGAAATTTTGAGCAAGGACATTAGGCTGCAGCATTGCATCATGAGAGCAGATCATCACCGCTCAACGGTTGTGAGGACAAGACACTGTTACCTAGCAACTTCTCAGAGCTGTCTGTTATAAATCCATCCTGCCATGGATGTCACGTATACGCCACAGTTGGTCTTTACAAATTTTGCAGTAGGTAGTACTGCAAAATGTATCTTCTGAGCAGTAGTATCCTTGGCAGGTATTAAATCACGACAGCCCAGATTGTTCTTGCCCTACTGGTTTCCACAGCAAGGCGAGGGCGGTGGATTAGTTCTTTGCATAAGTCACCAACCTGCTTGGATTCAGAGATGGAGCAGCGTCTGTGGGAGCTGTTACTCAACTTCCTCCCTTCTTTCTGGTACAGATTGAGAAAGAATGGACAATGAACCATGTTGATTCTAGTGCCTAGAAGCTGCTCTCCATCTTTTGTTGCAAGAGGTGATTATGAGCTGTAACTGTCTGCCCTTGAGATGAAGAACCCTTACTCTGGGTCAGTATTAAAATCTGAAATGAATAAGTAGAGATACTCTTAATTTTGGACAAGTGCTGCCTTCCTATACCTCTATACAGTGCTCACAGAGGATTCAATTCTGGATAGAGATTTTGGATGTTACTGGATTACAGATATTCAGCAAGACTGATTTAAGGCCTTTTCTTTTTTAATCTTTGCCTAGTAATCACATTTATTTTCAGATAATGCAAGTTCACCATTGTTTCCAATGGAGTTTGGAGTTCAAATTCCAATCTTCATTGTATGCTTTCCTCCTGGCACTATTTTGATGCATATTCGGCAATACCTTTTTTTTTCCCCTCCAAATTTCTGTCTGTAATATAAGCATCAATCACTGTTAGGACAGAAAAGATACTATTAGTGCATTTTCAGGCCCCTCTTACAAGACAGACATTGAGGTGCTGGAGCGTGTCCAAAGAAGGGCAACAAAGCTGGTGAAGGGTCTACAGCACAAGTCTTACAAGGAGCGGTTTGGGTAACTTGGGTTGTTCAGCCTGGAGAAAAGGAGGCTGAGGGGAGACCTTGCCACTCTCTGCAACTACCTGAAAGGAGGTTGTAGCGAGGTGGATGTCAGTCTCTTCTCCCAAGGGTGGTGGGTTGACCCTGGCAGGATGCCAGGTGCCCACCAAGCTGCTCTATCACTCCCTCCTCAGCAGGACAGAAAGGGGAGAAAAATAAGATGGAAAGAATCTCATGAGTCAAGATAAAGGCAGTTCAATAAAGCAAAAGGCTGGAAGCAAAGGAAAACCAAGATTTATTCTCTACTTCCCATCAGCAGGTGATGTCTGGCCACTTCCCAGGAAACAGGGCTTCAATATGCATAGCAGTTGCTCTGGAAGACAAACATTGTAAATAATGAATGCCCCCCCCCCACCCTTCCTCCTCCTTTCTCTTAGCTTTTATTGCTGAGCAGACATCATATGGTATGGAATATCCCTTTGGTCAGCTTGGGTCAGCTGTCCTGGCTGTGTCCCCTCCCAAGATCTTGCCCACCCCCAGCGTACTGGTGGGAGGGGATGTTGGAGAGACAGCCTTGGTGCTGTGCCAGCCCTGCTCAGCAGTAGCCAAAACACTGGTGTGTTACCAACACCTTGCTGGCTACCAATACACGGCATAGCACTAGGAGGGCTGCTGTGGGGGAAATTAACTCTGTCTCAGCCCAACCCAATACACCAAGTAACAAGTCGTAGGACAAGAGGAAATGGCTTCGAGTTGTGCCAGGGGAGGTTTAGATTGGATATTGGGAAAAATTTCTTCACTGAAAGATTGTCAAGCATTGGAACAGGCTGCCCGGGGAAGTGGTGGAGTCACCATCCCTGGAGGTATTTAAAAAATGTGTAGAAGTGGTGCTTAGTGACATGGTTTAGTGGTGGACTTGGCAGTGTTAGGCGGACAGTTGGACTGAGTGATCTTAAAGGTCTTTTCCAACCTCAACGATTCTATGATTTTGCAGGCTTCCCATTGACTGGGAAGCATTAATCAAAGCAATACTTTTTGTATTGCATATGAATCAGCATTCTTGGGAAGCAACTATTATGTTAGTTCTCCTTCCCAAAACACACAACTGGGACAGTTTTGATGAGATGCCTTTCCAGGTTCCTCGCAGGAACCTGTTTTATTAGAGTAGAAAATCAGTGGGTAAGTACCCTAAGGATGCGATGTTGAGAGTATCTCACTTCAAGGAAAGTGATTTCTGCTCTGGCTTCTTCCTTTAGCTGTCTTGCCTTCATGTCAAGATCTTAACAGGAGAAATAGTCTGAAAAGGTGGATGTGACTAAGTTAAGGATACATTCAAACTCCTGTGTATGCCTAAGAGGAATACTGAATGTGCAAATACAGGACAGGGAATAGGTAACAGCTCTGAACAAAAGGATCTGAGGCATTTATTGTGGCTTACAAGATGAATATGGGCTAATGTCAAGCTGTTGCAGAAAAACCCCAGGCATATGCTGTAGGGGGATGTATAAACAGAGAACCTCCAAGATCTCATGTTTAACATAGTATAGAGAAGACATGATAGGGATATCAGTCCTCCAATGGCATGAAAGGCTGCTGCCAACTGCAGTGACTAAGTCAAGACATGATGGATTTAAAAAGCAGCAAGGTAAACTTCAGTTAGTAAGGGAAAAACTTTCTAATACTGAGGATAAATTTTGCATCGGTTCCTTCAGGATGTTACAGGCAATCGGTCACTGGCTGTTTCTAAGTACGTAGTAGCGAAATGGATGGTACAGGCACTATACCACCACTAACCCTGCCTTAGAGCTTCCTAAGAAATGCACTGTGTGATCTTCTTAGGGTTCTCTGGGATTATGCCAATACATATATAACAGGATTATCTCATCAGGATAGTACTTGATAGGAGGCAGGGAGAAAGGTAACATTTCTTGGAATACTTTTATTTTACAATTGCCCAAATATCTATTAATGCCAATTCCTAACATCCCAGTCTTAAAAACTTAGAATATAATCTAAAGAAAGTATCCTAAAAACACAGAGTGATCTCCATGATACAAATCAGCCTGTTACGGGAGCTGCTGGGCCATCCTCAGCTGAAGTCTTGATTTTGAGGTTCCCACACACATCCCAACACCTTTATTTTCTCCTATTACCTCTTCTAGCTGTGGAAAACTTCCTACAGACAATTCCTTCAGCCCTCTTTACCATGACATACAGACAGTCTTTCACTGTGGCTATGGCAGGTGGTAAGTTGTCATGAGGACCACTTGTTCTAAAGTCCAGAACGATGATGACTGGACAGAAGAAAAAAAATGCTCTTCAATACAAACTGGATTCCTACAGTTTTCTTTAGGCTCACTTGATAGCTTTATTCAAATATTAAGTCCTGTGATTTAGATTACAAAGTCTTTGAGTCAGAGCTTCCACCTACTGTTTGATTAATGTCTTGCACATGTTTTTTCCTCTGCAAAGACGGCTGTGCTCTCTCTTTGGTACTTTCTCCCTTGCCCTTCACTTGTTCAGAGTGCCTAAGTCAGTGGATCAGCTTAGTAATTGGAACTATTTCAGGTCGAGTACTTGGCAAGAAATGTGAGTAGAGCTCTCATTCTGGAAATGGCCCTAAATGGCAGAGCTTGATTAATTGATTAATGTCTGATTTCCAGTTAAACATTTAATAAATCTTCTCTTTTATGCTATGTTATGCACAATACGTGGCATATGAAAGCAGCCAGCTGGTTAAGATGCACACTGTGCTGTTCCGCACATTAGCCAGCCAGTGTGCAAAGGAAGCAAGCTGCCTGTGAGGATGGGACATCACTGGGAAGGGGAGGGAGTAGAAGGAGAAAAAAAAAAAAAAAAAAAAAAAAAAAAAAAAAAAGACATGCTAGAAAAAGAAGGTAGAGGGGTAGTAGCAATGATGGATTAGAAAGTGTGTTAGGAGCCAGGGGAGGGGGCTGCAGCCATTGCTTATCAGGTGAAGCCTTTAAATATTAAACCCACTTGTTTTGAGTTGATTACTCCTGGTTCACCATCTGATTTTGTTTAGTGCATCATATATCAGCTGCTGTTGCTCCACATGAAGGCAGAGGCTGGAGCAGAGATAAAACAATTTTGCTCACCAGTTAGTTGCTGGGCAAAGTGAACTGAGCGCTAGCTAAGGGTTAGACTGCAGCATATGGTCATCTTGGGGAACCTGCTCTGAGTCACAGTAGAAGATTAATTAATTAGAAATACTTCTTTTGGCCCAGTAAGCTATACTGGAAGAGAGCAAAGGTTTTAAAAAGTGGTTCAGTCATTGAGCAGCCAGAGAATCTTGACAGGAAAAGGAGTGAGACCTGTCAGAGGTACAGACTTAAAGAAGAGTCTTGGAACTGTATTAGTAAAATCCATGATGGTAATTTGGTAACTCTAAAAGAACACAAGCTCAGAGCAAGTGGTATGTTTCTGACGTGGGACTTTTATTATTGTTCTCTCTCTAGCAGCTGCTTCATACATTGATCAAACTATTGCAAAGAAACCCGTTGTGATAACACATGTGCATACAGTCTATTCAGTCCAGCCAGCAACTGGATTTGGGGAATCTGGCTTTTTCAGCAGAAATGGACATCCCTCCTCATTTTGAAGCAATATCAACAAAAATGAAGTGCTGCCATTTGCACCATGAACTAACTTACTTACTAAATATAGGGAGCAGTAAGGTGCAGCATCTTTTCTTATTAAATATAACTTCATTAATATAGTCCTTTTTGTATTTTTTGTGTTTGCTTGACATAAGTACTTTTTTATTTTTACAGGAAGTTGTAGAGTTTCCGCCTTTTTAGAACTGGTATGTTATGATGGGTCTCTTAACTGCCACCAGTCCTTTAAATTTCAGCCCCCTGACTGATGAAGCTTTCTTCAGCCGAAGGTAATTTTAATCTGAAATACATANCTTTATCAACAAAAATGAAGTGCTGCCATTTGCACCATGAACTAACTTACTTACTAAATATAGGGAGCAGTAAGGTGCAGCATCTTTTCTTATTAAATATAACTTCATTAATATAGTCCTTTTTGTATTTTTTGTGTTTGCTTGACATAAGTACTTTTTTATTTTTACAGGAAGTTGTAGAGTTTCCGCCTTTTTAGAACTGGTATGTTATGATGGGTCTCTTAACTGCCAAGCGTCCTTTAAATTTCAGCCCCATAACCCCTGACTGATGAAGCTTTCTTCAGCCGAAGGTAATTTTAATCTGAAATACATACACAAAAACAGTATTTTTTTTTTAATTCAGCAGTTCAAGTCTGACAGCACCAGGTGCCCCCAAGACACAAGTGCTTCCATGACTTAATTACAGAGTCTACAAATAAAGCATGACAACATCTGAAATAAGTGGAGTTTGTTCTATCTTCCCTTGACTCTGTTTCCATGCTTAAGAAATCAAGTGCATGGGCAAGGAGAAGCCATGCTGAGCTTCTGTCCATCCCTTGGATGTGGTGATGGGGCTACAGGGAGTTGAGGTCATGGCATGAAATGTGCCCCCCCCTCCCCCCAGGATGGACTGAGACCGGGGCTGTAAGAAGGGATGTGAGGGATGGGCATAAAACAGGAGACACAGATAATAATGATGCCTTTAATAAAAGGTAACATTTAAAATGGGATGAGGTCTAGGGAGTTTGGGTGCAGTGTTTATGAATTGCTCTGTTCTCCTCTTTTTCCCTATGCGTACCTTTCAGAAAACACAGTTCACTGAAATCCTAAGTAGGCTCCGTGATGCTGTAATGGACTGATGTCTCTTGAAAATGATCTGCTTGGTAACAATTCTTCTGTGTTCGTTATAGTAACGCTAATAAGAATTGTTTCATTGGCTTTTATGTGGATGTTGCAAGCACTTCACATAGCATGAACACAGAAGAGGAAAAATCCTTGAAGGTCATTCACAGATTTCCCCTCTTTACACCACCTATGTTCCTACAGTAACCCTCCTAAAGCTCAGGCTGTCCACTTTAATTATATTCAGATGAACACATTTTAAACTCCACATGAAAGATGGCTTTATTGATGCTTTATTGATGTGCACAAGGACGCATGAAATTAGCTACAATACATAACGCTGTTTCTTTCCCAGAGGCTTTAATTGCTTTATATTCCTATCTAACTGGGACCACTCTGCATGTGGGTGTGTGTTTAAGTGCACATCAGTGTGTTTCTGTCACGCCACTTCCAGATGACAAATATGGAACTGGAGAGGATCTCCAAATAGCCTTTGCTACACCCACACATATTGCTTTAAATTGAGAGTGGGGAAAAATGTCAGATAGCATTTGAGACTGATTCAGTTACCCTGGCTTGTTGAAATGTTTTATTGTTGATTCTTGATTTCATTTTCTTTCCCTTGCTCATTATCTCATGTAAATCCTCCCCCCTCCCTTCTTTATTAAATTATTTTTTATTTTATGTGAACTGTCATTTCACTGACAGTAGAGGAACCTTTCATCACAACTTTGACAGACATCTTACACATCTTAAAATGGGGATGAATTGATTGATAACCTGCTGGGCAGACACGTCTTTCTCTGATGACAGTACAAATGAGCTCAGATTACTGATGTGGACCAGATTCCTAACACCTGGGGGCTGCGCTTTGGCCTGAAAATTTCCACCTTTGTAGAAGACAAACAAGGCTCACAGTAGGTGAGTAGTTTAGTTTATATATCTTGGGCCTGCATAATTTCCCTCCGATAATCTGAAAGAGTTTTGTCAGGTAGCAGAAAACTGAAAAAGAGCTTATGTAAAAAGTAAAACTAGTTTTAAGTAATTAATAGCTGCAGCAAATTCTCTTTTTGAAACCAAGCCTAACCCTGTAGGGGAGATGCTGCTTTCCTGGGATTGCAGGCAGTAGGATCAGTTCAGGCTCTTGGTTCTCTTGCAACCTTCTCTTTGGGAGACTGAAGTGATTCTTCTAGGATGGGTTTGAGAGTGTTTGTACAGACTTCTTGTTCCTTTGGGGCTAACTCTTATACCAGTCAAAAATAGTATGTGAGAAGACCTCTGGAGTTAGAGAGGGTAGATTGTAGGGAAATTTAAGCATAAGAAATTTAAGCGCGTTTGATATGTAACTGCTCCTTGGTCCTTATGGATTCAGCACAGTGAAGGCACATCTTGTTAATTATGGAGGACATGTTCAACGATAGCGAACAGATTCTCCTCGTGGCAAAGCATGCTGTGTCAAGATCTGTAGCCTTCTGCTGTGAAAAGTACATGGGAGATGCATCATGAGCTGTTTTGCATCTGCCCACGTACTGAGTTGGCTGCAGGTTTCATATCAGTGCAAACACAAATATTATTGCCTTGAGGATGAAGATAAAATAACTTCCTCATTTTGACATAATTCATTTTCACAGTCACAAGAGTGTGGCTCTGTCAGGCACCATCTACCTACGTGGGCTGGGAGCAAAGGCTGAATGAGCTCCTTTCCCCGATGCTTGTGTCTGTGTATTGTTATATCTACAGCTGCTGCTTCCCCTCCTGATACTGAGCTTGTGTGCCCAGTTGCCCTGTTGTCTGGAGGAAGGCGAGGAGAAGGTGGCCAGCTGCCTCTCCTTCCCACCATGCTGCCCACCAAGGCGGCTTTACCTGTGCAGCCTTTTCCTTCGGCATTGGCGCTGGCAAGCAGCACGTGGAGTCAGGCGTGCCTTGCAAGAGGCACTTGCATTCAGAGATGCGTGGGGAGAGGGCACTTGAATGAGCTGCTCCGGGAAGACAGCCTGAGCCTGGAGCAGAGCTGGGGTCACTGCCGTGAGACCTACAGGACTTCCCTCCTCTGCTTACCCCCCCAAATTTGCTGTGCCCAGCACTCGCTTAGTTTAGGTGACTGCTTATTTAGCTTGTGCCTTCACCATCGCTGAGTGTAGCCTTCAAAGCTCTGTTTTAACCTGTACTGTCTGGGAACTGCAAGCCAGCAGGGAATAACTGCAATGCTCCCGTACATGGCAGCGGCAGCTGGGAATCATTTTGTGATGCAGTTTCTAAGGAATCCTGACCTGGTGGGAGCTACGGATTTCCTGCTTTCCACTCTTTTTTAGAACCTGCAGCCACAAAGGGGCAGGATGCTGCATGTGCTCCAGCCTGTAATTCCCAGTACAGCCAGCTCACGCAGTTACTAAGTGTGTCTTTCAGTTAGAATTACAGATGCCATGTATTCTGATGATGAATCTGCTACAAGACTGGAGAAAGGTATCAAATTAGTTACTGCCAGACACATTCCTGTTTACAATCCTTGTGGCTACTGTGGTATTGCTGTTAGATTTTAGCACTTTTGTTTGAGAAGAAGGGACTTCATATTAAGAAATTTGTCATCTGAAAAAACAAAGCCTGCCTGTGCACATTTGGTACAGAGGGATTTCAGCTGTCCAAGCAATTTTCTAAGCAGGCTTTTCTCTTTCTAGGGAGGTTTTACAACTTCACTGTGGAGATTCCTGAGGAATAACACATTACTTCTCTTAAAAAAAACCAACCCTACTTTATTATTTAGCTTCTTTGTCATTCTTACCTCTGCCGAAAATGTGGCCATGTAAATGCTGTGTACTGAAAATTAGTAATACGGGTTCTTGCATGGATCTACAGGGATTTCTAGATGGGGAAGAAGCCTCAGCCCAGTCCTTGTTCTTCGCTGAGGCAAAGAAAGAACTTTTTAATTGTGAGTTTTCATACATTCCTATTTTGTAACTTTGCTGGATTTGCTTAACTCCTGGGGAAAGAGATGTCCCACTGCTGCATAGGCAAACTTTTTTGTCTGAAATTAGTGTGTATTTGATATGAGGCATTTACTGGTATAGGGCTGGACCTCAGATCCATTTCTTCTCAAGTTTTCTTACTCAAAAACACGTAACAGTTTCTACAGGAGCAACTTAGCCCTGCATGAGGGTAACTTTGCTCAGACCATTCCTCAAGGAGGTGTGAAATTGGTTACTCTAGAACAGGGAAATTGTATTTTGCATGACTGCTCAAGCCCGTAGGCAGCCAAGTGAAAGGGAAACAGTACTGCATCTTCCTCTTCTGTGGAAAACATCTGGCTTGGATGCCTACACCGTGAGTGTTCACAGTTAGGAAGACAACTTCTATCTGGCTAGGTTAGGCTGATCTCTGCATAGTGGGCTGACCTCATGCTTTAATTGGTGCCTAGGTGTCTTTTGCTGCATGTCTTGGTACAGGGAACCTAAACTGTTTCTGACCCACATCTGCTGTGAAATAGAAATGGTGCAGTTATATTTGTGGACGCCAAGCCCAAATTAATCATCCCTGCTGAGTCTGGACTAATTATTTTGGGCATAGTGCTGCAAGATCTGGCTTCCTTGCTTCCAGATTCAAACTGCAGACTCAAACTTCCTGTTATCCTGCACGATGTGAAAATACAAGCCTGAAGGGGTATTAGCTTACGCTACATCACAGGATGAGCCATCATTTTGGACACCTCAGATTCTCCATGTATGGTGTAGAGCATGTAATTCAGGAGCGCAGGTGCCATACACCTACTCAATCACACCATTGCAAATTAGACACAAACCACTGCTATTCAGATTTGGTCGCACGAAATAGAGTGGAAAGAGTGGAGAACAAGGCTCTAAATTTAGTCTGTTTAGAATGACACACCACTGAGTATTCCCATCTATTTTCAAAGATGCAATAAAACAGCATGGCAATACTAGTAAATGTCATTAGCTCTTTGAATTAATAGAATTACTGTTGGCAGCCAATGGTAATAGATTAGAGCAATTCTCATCTACTACATTAGAGCAGTTCTTGGCAGTGTGAACATAATGAATCTGAGGAGTCTACAATACAACCATTCAACTGAAACTTGGAATATAAATTCCCAGCCTGTAATCACTTCCTTTTTTTGCATCTTTTCTCTTTATTCAAGGCAGTGTGATTTTTTTTTTTTTTTTTTCCCAGTCGGAGTCATAAAATTTGTTTAAAGTTTTTACTGGTTTTCAAGGATGCAGTTGATTGGTTAATGTGATTTTTTAAAAAAAATCCTTCTCTTTAACACAGGACATTTTCAAGTTTTAAAAAAGTTACCTGAAAGCATTTTTTAGGCAGATAGATTATGAATCTTCATTACACAAAATATATTTAATCATGCCATCTTAACTGGGCTGTGAATATTAATGAACTGATCTTGTTCTACAGATTCTTTAGAAGCCTTTTCAGTAAAAGAAAAACTGTGTCCCAGTCTTATCACATGTGTAGTTTATTCTTTTTTTCCCCAGTGTTTAATAGCTCTATTGATAAAAATAGCATCATCACAATAGCATCAGCACTATGTAAGCCCTCGAAATGCTACTGATGCCAGTATTTTGTCACTGTAGTTCTTAAGCTTGATACCAATTTGTCTGTTGTTGGTGTAAGTCCCTGGTATAAATGGAGTTATTGTTGATTTATGTGGAAGAACTAAGTCCTGCTGAGGTTGTTACCACTGGAATAGAATTGGGAATGGGATTACGGTTCCTTCTGTTTTGTGAACTGGTCTCTGCTGTTCCTACCCTCAGTCTGGGCTACAGCCCAAACACTGCATGAGTGACAGAACTACATGTCAAGAGATTCAGAGACTCCGAACTGGCTGAGAAAACAGCGTGCTTTGATTCTTCACCTATTTCTACTCAATTTTGAATTCTTTTTAAATAGCCATACTGAAAAGAGAGAAGAGAGTGGCTCCTTCTACTTGACCCCAAAGACATGTTGGTAAGACAGTGAGCAAATGCTCCCAGCCACCTTTTCACAAATGAGTTTAATTGCTGAAGAGGACCGTTGCCACCTTTTGATAATCACATCTTTTGTTATTAAAGACATTGAAAGATGCTGATGGCTCTAATGTAGAACAGCACCTATGTGTTGCTTGCCAGAAGAACTGATGTATATGGATTACAGGTTATCAGAAGATCTGTAGAGATATTGAAAAATATGTTCTGTGCTCTTTCCCCCGTGGCAGATTTATGGACAGCTAGCAATTTCCTCAGATTTGAACGCAAAGTGAGTGTTGAACCTAATGGCTGCAGGCTGGAATGACTACTGATAGATGATATCCTGCACGGCAAAGGAGAACCACCAGCCACAGGCGAACATGCCTGAGACCACAATGCGTGTGCAGAACCTGACAGTTGGCTCCTTCAACACAGTGGTGAAAAACAGGCTTTTTTATGAGAAGTTGAATCTCTCCAGGTAATCTAAAAACCATGTGTCATATAGGCTGGGCACCAGGGTTTTTTTTTAAATTTATTTCATTTTCCTTGCTAAGCTATGTATGTTTGTTTGTCCAATACTTTACCTTGATGGCCATCACTAAAGGAATGCTCCTGAAGAACTGAGTTTAGAGTGATATTTACACATTTAGAGGACTAATGAAAAGTTAAACATTACTTCTGTTTCTCCTTTACAACTAATCTTCCAATACCACTGTAATGGAGAAGCAGAGTTTTCTCTGAAATGCATGAACGTTTCTCTATTGTTTGAACAAGAACAATGTAAAAGGGAAAAAAAATAAATTTGTACAGCGATGTAGAGAGAGGGAAGCCCAGTGTTTCTGAAATGGCCAAAATTACACTCATGTTAAGCAATTCTGAATCTCTTTCATGCCCTTCCCTCCATTTTTCATTGTTATGCTATCTTCTGTATATTCTGAAGCAACCAAATAGTAGTCTACACAGGGAGCACTTGATAGAGCAAATGAAAGTAAATGCAAGACAACGCTGTGACTAAGTGCTGTACCAACAGATCTTGCTGTTCTCTCTCTACATTGGCCAGCCTTTCCTTGGTTTAATTCAGGAAGGATTCTGGCTTTGTTATTGCTTCCAGTTGTTTTCACCCCAGAATGGATGGTGAATGGAAAAGAAAGTAAAAAACAGGTGCAGTCCACCATGGAAGCAAATGATATTGCTGGTTTGATCAAGGTGCCAGACTCACTCAGTAAAAATAAAAACCCTACTTTTTTCTTGCGGTTCTGTAACTGGGTTACAGATTCCAGAAACTTATAGAAAAGACAAAACATTCAGAGACTTAGAGGCACCATAAAAATTACTTTTTTTTTTTTGCTAATGTGTGTAAGTCCAGTAAATATTGTTAATTTAATTCTCTTAGGCTTATAATCAACAGAAGAAAATTTGCATAGAAAAATGCATCTTTGTAGGCATTTTCTTTCATAAAATAATCCTCTTAACCACTTGTTTATTTCTTCTCCCAACTGTGCGCAAAAATGGATTCTCAAGTGATTAGTAACTTGAGTTATGAGCATTCAAAGAAACACGTCCATGACCTGAAAATGTTGGAAGCAAATCGGTCACCTAACAAAATACAAAAATACACAGAGGCAGAAAAATAAATCCTTCTTTGTGACTAACTCTTATGCTGTGAAATTTATTTAGATAACTCTGCTTTTAAAGTGAAATCAGAGATATCATAAAATATCATAGTGAATTAATAATCCAGTATTTTAGTAGTAAAACTGTTGGATGTTGTCATAACTGGCCATGTTGGAAAGCTTAGACCTTCGGCAAAAGGAAATAATATAGCTAGATAAAATATAACTCTACAGCTGATGTAGGAATTGAATTAGACTATCTAGAATCTTAGCCAAAACACAGCTTTTCCTTCTAATCGTGGTTCAGGGAAGAACAATACTGACTTTTGTAAGATCCCTAACAACCTCACATATGATGTCCTTGATCGCTGTCCTGTGCAGTTTCTTATTCTCACCTAAGATTTCTCTGTCTGACTCATCATTTTGTCTAAGCAATGTTTAAATAACTGTAGTCAGCCATTCTTATCTCTTTTGGGAGTGATTTTTTTTTTTTCAAAGACCTTTTTTTCAGAGGTTGTGTAGCTTGGGGAGCTGTGTACAATACACTCACAGTTCTCCTGCTACTGATCAACTGTTGTACTCTTACAGTTGCAAATAGCTGTTGTGGGAGGCAAGGGAGAGATTCATGGGTTTTAGAGTACTTTTTGCAACGGATTTTCAAATACTGACAATTTGTCAGCAGGAAATATCAAGCCAAGAAGGCTCCAGAGGATCCTACAAGAGAACCAATAATATCCATTTCAAAACATGGGATGCCGTGCTAAAGAAACAATGGCTGCCACAGGTATAGGAAGATTGGTTTATAAAACTTGCTGGATAAAACTTGGATTTCTGTACCGCACTACGTTTTCATTTACTGTTTAGTCCACAGTGGGAATCTATTGCTTTTTGCCATGGAACACTGCAAAGGGACACAGAAACTGAGTCATAGTATTTTGATTAGATAGAAACTGAATCACAGTATTTTGATTACAGTCAGTCGTATATTTTTTAAACCTTGTATATGTATTTAGAAATAGTAGCGAAGCAAAGAGTAAATTTCATAACCCGCTGCTTAGTATCATGCTCAGTTGTTGGCTGTCTGCTTTACAAAACAAGAAGTTGGCATTGTCTGTTTACAGAACACTTTCTAGAGCAAGAAGGCTCCAGAGTTGTGAATTTGCTTCAGGTCCAAAGCCAATACATTCTGCTCACAATCATGGTGGAGCACTACAGGGTTGTTTTTCATCTTTGGAAAGATTTCTGTGAATTTTACTTTTGCCATATCTGTTTAGCAACAGAGAGTGAAGTGATGTTTTAGATTATCCCATTCCATATAACAAGTCCTTAGCATAACCTAAGCCTTCTGTTGACTTTTATGTAAGTCACTAGAAAAAGGAATTTATGAAGCATTTTTCAAGATGGTGTTTTCCCCACCATACTTATGCCAAAATCCTCCTGCTCAAAATCCTAGCTATGGAGCTACCTGAGCTGAACACCTCAGCACTAGTCTTTGAAACACTGGTTTTGGCTTTTTATCATTTGCTGATACAGCAAGGGATGGGGGTGAGAGATGGGAGCCATGGGACAGCAGAGAGCTCTCTTTTGAAGGAAATTTTTCTTGGCCATCCTTTCCCATTCAGCAAAACATAGGCACTAAAACTTTTCATAAAGTAAAAACAACTTGAAGTGAGGAAAAAAACCTAACTTAAACTAAAATTACTTTTTTTGAAACAGAAGTTGATCCTACATGTTGTATTCCGCTTTAGATTATATTGTGCTTACAGACGTTCAGATAATAGAGATTTCATCTGTTAAGAGATGGATGAAAAAGCAATTGTTTTGTATTTAGTTTTTAACATTGTGTCTTCTGAGACATTTCTTTGCTCAGAAACCATCTTTCATTTTAATGAAAAATGTAGGGTTATTTTTAATTTGATTTTACTATGATAGATTGTATACAATACACTGTTTAGTATTTGTTTTCCATTCTGGCATGCTCTAGGTACATTATTATCATATTATTTACATATGTTTTCTGTTGATCATTTCTGAAATACATTGCACTGATCCTCTGATACGCTTTTATCATTTGACTCTGTGAACGCAGTTGTCAATAAGACTGTCCAGGTCTATCAAGACTACAAAGAAAGTGAGAAATTGCCCATGTCTGCTATCAAGGTATTATACCACCGCTTCCTAAGGTGAGAAACATTTTCTTGCTCTATGATTATAATCCACTTTAGAGAAACATACCTCCCACCTTCACAAAACTCAGAAACGTGCTGGAGAGAAAACTGTTGGGTTTTTTTAAGCACTGTTGTTGATGTGGCTTATGCCTCACTGTCTGGGCTGAAGGCTCACTCACCATTTGCTTTCCTTGCTTCCAGTGCCATTTTAAAATGTTGTAATTTTCTCCCTGGAACTAGATAAAAACTATTGAATGCCATCCAAAATGACTCTCAAAGTGCAGGCCAATTTCAGCAAGTCCGTAACTAAACTCCAGCTGGGTATCTTCCTACTGTCTGCCAGAAGTCCCCCTTCTCATCTGCCATGTAGGTGTTTGGTTTGCTCACCTCATGATAATGCATCAGACAGCCAGTGAACCCTCAGCTTGCTGCCCCATCATGCGTATCTCATGTGTCAGAAGATACTGAATTTGAAAAAAAAAATCATTTACTGATTGTCTACTGCTGCATATTCAATGGAGAACCCAACCCTGAGAAAATGAGCTGGACTGCTGACATTAGAAAAATGTGTGTTTACTTATCTTCTTGTAACATATTTTCACTCAGCGTTGCATGAAAATTCATTTGTGGCACTGATGTGGAAAGCAGTATAGAAGTTGCCTATCTACTAGAAGTCATACTGCAGAAAATCTACTGCCTTTCCAGGAATTTGTTTGTTTCAGGTCTGTAATAATGCCCAGGCTGAGTGGTCAAAGCATTTTATCTTCAGCCTTATCTCAAATACATTGGTTCAAAACTTGCCTCAGATAGAGTACCTGGGAACTTGAGAAATAATTTATGCCAGCACAACATCTTGTGTGATAAAGCACCCTGAACTTGTTACCTCCTTGCTCTTTTCACAGATGAATTTAGTGTAAATCATTTACTGTTCTTCCCTTAGCTCAGTGTTCTTGAACAGCTAATTATGGCACAACTTTGCAAGTTGTTGAGTATCCTTGGAGGGGGGGGTCACAAGGCTTATTGATGGA
Organism: Aramus guarauna; assembly: GCA_013400195.1. Taxonomy (NCBI): domain Eukaryota; kingdom Metazoa; phylum Chordata; class Aves; order Gruiformes; family Aramidae; genus Aramus; species Aramus guarauna. The sequence goes on along the minus strand of VXBL01000270.1, from coordinate 593,225 downwards.
ATGTACCAACGTTTCCGCAAGTGACCTCTGTGAGAAGGCTTATTTGATACAGACCTATCTGTGGGATGACACAAGCAGAAAGCTGAGTGAATGCAGGAAGTCATGGGTTAAAATAAATGGGATGCAGGTACATTTAGGTAAGATTGCTTAGGTGTAGATAAGATTGCTTTGAAGTAAAAACAGGCAAGATAACAGAATTAATAAAAGATAATTCATAGTATAAAAAAAAAAAAAAGTAGGGCCATGCTGTAAAGAACAAAAATTACAGGGAAATGAGGAGATTTGAGAATAATACTCTGAATTGCAATTACTTTCCATCCAACATCTGAAAGATGCTTTGTTCTGGGATGAATTTATATGCAGAAGTTGGCTTTTGAAAATACACTATGTCTGCTTGTCCTCTTTCTTTCATCTGGATCTGATTCACTGATTTCAGACTAGTCACTGCCAATTTGTAACAGTGTTGGTGAGCAGGAATTCTGATCCAACATCAATGTATAGTAAAAAATATGACTCCAAATTGGACTAGTCACATTACAAAGCGTGACATTACTCATCAGTTGTTAAGTTTTCTGAGCAACATGTGTGAAAATACAACTAGGAAGCAGCAAGGTAGCCAAGCGTGCATTTCCAGGCTGATAAAGTGGATCCTTACATAGGCTGGTACTCGGAATGGCATATGAAATGCTGTTTCATTAACTTGAAAATAAGTAAAATGGCCACTGAGTTTAAGGATCTTATATAAGAGAAAAACTTGAGGAAAAAGGGATTATGGGATGTAAAACAAAGGACAGAAGATGACTTACCCTTATGTGAGGAGCAGGTATTGGGAAATGTGATGTAAAGTCATAAAGTGAATATAGGAGACATAATGTCCCAGAGACAAGGGGAACCCCCTGACTGAGATATGGAAGGACTGCTCAGCAGTGATCTGATTTTAGTTCCTGGGGTCTTTCAGACTAGCTTGGACTAAGCACAGAAAATGCACAGTGCAGGGCAGGATTCTCCTCACTCAGTGGATGGAGTAGATAAGACAACTTCTCTAATTTCACACTGATTTCTATACTTTCCTCTTAACAAATGTAGCAGTTTTTGTCATGGATCTAAACATCTTGTCCTCGCTTAGGTCTTGTGACTCATTCAGTATCTTTATGTGCTGTAACGCCAGTTCACCCAGTTATCCAGAGACTTCTTGCCAAGTGCATGAAAATTTCCAGTTGGCACACCCCAGCCATATTACCTTCTGTTGCCTTTGACTGGTCTTTATGGTAGAGACGTGGCCAAGCGAATGAGTCTGAGGAGCAATTTTATCCACCAAACCACACCTAATATCCATACAGTTTTTAGGTGGCTCTGAATTACTTTGTGCAACTGGTCTGATAATGCTTGAATCATGAGGCTAAGGCCTGATGGGGGAGAAAGTGCTTCTTGTTTTGAATTTAAGGAGTAACAGATTATAAAGCAAGAAAAAAAATCTTTGTCATGCTGCCTAACTTTGTTTTCCTAACCTATAGACTTTGTATGATAGCATTAATGGGGAGAGAGATAAGCACCCTTCAGCCAAGTTATTTAGAGTACACTAGGCACTGACAGAGAACCCAGTGAAGTAAATGTCCATTCTAGAAATGACAATGGCAGGTCTGGGAAGACTTTTTCCACTTACAAGTTGCAGAGTTTGCATTAAGGTTATGGTTTGTTAGAGTGCACTAAAAATCTTCCACAAATACCTAAAGAAAAAACTCTTTTCCAAAGAAGGGAATTTCTGCTCATGCTAACTGCCCTGGTAAGTATGTGAGACAAAACCCAGAATTTGTGTCAGTCTCTATTGCTTCTTCCTCTCCAAATACCACCCTTGCAATTTCTTGCAAAAGACAACACAACCATGCCATATCTAAATACAAAAATCTGCCCACCTCATTAATGATCAGCAGAGCCCTCTGCTGTTAAATGTTGTTGTCATTTTCCAAAAACTGGGCAAATAATAATCTGAAACTTAATGAGATTAAATAGCGTATTTACACAGCAGTCATGCATGTTGCTGACCTGTTCTGTTACTCACAAGAAATAGGCATTTAGTGGCATCTGAGTAAATAGAAAGAAAACATAAGTTTTGTATTTTGACATGCCTGATTCTTCTGACAAATGAGTATCATTATTGTCTTCTGCTGTGAATCCATACTGCAAACAGTATGTTCTTAAATATTAAAGTGAATATGTAAACTAAATAAATAACAAATACACAAGGTTTTCCCAAGCCAGCCCAGAACTGCGTGTGTTTTGAAAGCTAATGCTGACAGAGGATGCATGATACTGTGAGGTACTCAGAAACTTCCCTTTATTCTTACATTCACACTTTGTTAATCTGGAAACCCACTGTACTGGGCAAAGCCTACTGTGCTGACTCAAGTTAAATTCACAGTTGCCTCTTGATATATCACAATATGTCATTCAGTAATCCCACTGAGGAAAATGTAATTACCATGCAACATCTTGTGCTGTCTTGGGATTTCTCACTAGGTAAGTAAGAAATAAATTCCTGTCAGTACTGCAGGAATACTGTTGTAGAGATGTAGGAACAGACTAGCTGGGTCATAAGCCATGATGCTGTGTTGAAATTATTGGTCACAGGGGATATATTCTTTTCAGCTGCAGACTGTATGCCTTTTCTTTCCACCTAAGTGTGCAGAAACTTGCCCGCTGTCCAAATGAACACTCGTATAATGCATTTAATTCTCATAATATGCCTGTAAGGTAGGAATCATAACAGAGGAGGAACTGGGGGCCAGAGGAATTTTTGTGTGTCCACAGTCATGCAGAAAAAAAGAAAAAAAACAACTTCTGTGTAAGGAACCAGAAATTGACCCTTTGGTTCCACCTAGGATCTCTCCAAGTGTTTTTTCTTCTACAATACAACAATATATAATGGCTGTAGGTACTGGTCTCCTGCTGCACACAGAGGGAAATCTAACGCTTCTGCACTGGTCTCCAAAACACTTTCTGAGCCTGTCCCAAGCCAGCTGAATTGCTGCCTTTTCCTTTGAAATTCGGACTTCCCCTCGCAGCTTTGTTCTGCCACTACAAGGACTGTCGCAATTGCCAGGAGCAAGAAGCATTAACACCCACATACTTCCCCAATTTCAGCACAAAATTCAAAGCTCGTATTGTGGACCTATTCTGATTTCTTAATTTAAGGACAAATATACAAATAAAATCAAAGATAGCTAATCACTCATACCTACAGAGAACAGAAGAGATTCTCGCTTGTGACTTTTAAAGCTTGTATGTCATTCTGATAATGTAGTTGTGGGTGTGAATAATAAAAAAGAAGATGAATAGGTAGTTGTTCACATTCATTTTGTTTCCACTGAAGCTGGCTCAATGTAGACTAAGGAGACTGAGATCTCAGATTACTGTCAGAAAGACTGATAGCTTCTTATACCAACATTTAAGCGTTAGGTTAGGATGGATGAATATAGCAGCAGGAAAATTGTAAAAAAGCTGCAAGGAAAACCAAGTTGTCTGCAAGCCAAGGCTCTGAAATGACAGAGAATATATTCCTGGGAGGATAACAGGCTGCTTTTTTTTTTTTTTTTTCCACTTACTCATTTTCATTTGTTTGCATTCTTGCTATTGAGATCTTCTCAGAAGATTTAGCATAGAAATTAAGCATTTTGAAATGCTTTTCCTTGACGTCTGCGTGCGTTCAGGACAGTTCAGTTTGTCTTAAATTTACAAATGTTATAGGCAGCGTTTTTACAAGAAAATGCAATTACTGCAGGAAAGTGTAATCAGTTTGATTAAGGTTGGTTTGATTCATTACTGGTGCATCCTCGCTGATTTCAGTCGAACCTAACCAAAGGGCAATGTGGGCTGAGCACTTCTGTGCTCCATGTCCTCCAGAAGAACCCTTACGAGCCGATATTCAGTGGAAGAACAGCTAAAAAATGGGAATAACTTTTTCCCTATCTAGACTTCAAACATATTTTTCTTCTACAGAATTGTTATAAAAGATGACTCAAGAGCACATGGTTATAACTCAATATTAGCTAACTGAAGTATTTCAACCACAGTGTATTGGTTCCAAATTGGGTTTGGCTTACTATTGCCTAAAGTGTGTCCAGCTTCCTGCTCCAGAATTCTTGAATACTGCAATGTGTTATGGTGATAACTTCTGTAACTGGAAAGCACATGAAATACTGACTTTCCACTTGCTTGGACTAACAACTGCAAAATTATGCATCCTAATGAGTTTATTGGATTCATAAGGTTTTAAGGACAGAGCTCTGTATTTTCTAATCCCTTTCCGCAACATTGTGCTAAGCTCTCTATCACTGTAATCATTTGGATGAGAAAAAAAACCCCAACAACTAAGGAATGTAGATCTACCTTCTTGAGTTCAAGTTTCCTTCTAGCCCCACAAACATCTTTGGAAATACAGCAAACCTGAAACTCATAAAAAATGTCGACTGCGTTGTAAGAGGTTCCGCGTAGTCCAATAAAAACTAATCTAAACCACAGTATTCCTGTTTTAAAGATGGCGAAAAGAATAAGCCATCTGTCATGACAGCAGCTTGACCTGATGGGTCCTGCAGAGTAGCAGTGAGATCAGCGGGTCCCTGCTGCACCAGCAGTCCTCTCCTGCAGAGTCAGGTGCTGACGCTGTTCCCTGGAACAACAGGTTGTCGTCAGCAGCTCCTCCTGCACTTACTCTCTACGATCTGGAGCGCCAGTGTTGCCTGGATTTCTGAATACAAGCCGTGCAAAAGTCCTGCAATAAACCCATGTAATAAGCTTGTCTGAATAATACATGTCTGAGTCATCTGCAGATTAATCTTTTTTAAAGAAAACTATTTGTTTCCAATAAGATAGTAGCGTAATAGCTATCATGCTGCGGGAGGAGGGTAGGTGTAAGCAGGACTATTAGCCCAAGAGAAAAAGTGACTTGAAAAAAAAAGTGGTCAATTTTCTCTTTCCTTTTGAGACAGAAAAACAACTTTAAAATTGGACAACGTAATAAGCAGTGTTCCTGGATGGTCCTTTGTTCTGTGTTACCCTCTGAGAGAAGGAGGCAGTTCAGGAGTTGACCTATCATTTTAATTGGTTCTGGCTTCTGCAGATGTGAAAAGCAAACACCTGACACTGAGAGCACTGCTGCCTGCTCTGCAGCTCTTTGCTAGTGCTGCACTTGCTCTTAATGATGAGCTGAAGAATTATTATCAATACCCCTTAAATAGTAATTAACAGTATGTATTTAATGTCTGTCTGTTCTTTGACTAACTGGAGCTCTTACAGATACTTTGAAGGCACTAAAATAAAATAAAAACCCCCTAAAATCCATGGTGTTCATAGTGGGCAGTGTAACAATACTGTACCCATGTCACACTGCCCAATGTCCAGAGACCAACAGTGACAGTGCACTATCACATTATTCATGAGAACAGTCTTGACTCATGCTGTTTATGTCTCCTCTGCCTAGTCCTCTTTTAGGAGGTAGAGCAGTTATTACTCACAAAGCATCCCTGTTCCAGTAAGAGATTGACAAGATCAAACCCAGAGAAGGTCAGTGGTTGGGCATGGACGTTTCCCTATTTTCCTTCTGGTAGTGGTATTTCCCTGGTGCTATCTAAAGGGCAGAACAGCGTAAACTGCATTTAGGATTATAGGGTTCTGGGAAGCGAAGAGTGAAAGATTTGTGTTATGTTTTCAGTATTGGCATGATGAAATGTCCATCATTTGGAAATTTTAGCTTCATATTTGAAATTGGCTCACTGCATTGATCCAGGGCAAAAATTTCCTCAAAAAACAACTCTCTCTGATAGATCATATCATACTGGTGAGCAGAGCCAGGATGATTGCTGTGAGTTGAATGGTGACTACTTTGTTACATTTGTCTTTATATTTTCCTGAAATATGCTGGTCCTTCTCATCATCTGCTTTGTGCTTACTCTGAGTTTCTACTAGGAATAATTAAAAGGAAGGAATGTGTTGCCTGGAATGTAAATATTCCTTAAGATCTCAGAAATTCAGACCCTCCGTGTGCTTCTGGAAAACAAATTCATTTCTCGACAGTGGGAACTGAAAAACGTCTATATTCAGGATTTGTTTCCAATTGACACCACAATGACACTGAATTTGCTCCCTATTAGTTTAGGAATCCATGGAGCATTTAACAAGCTGTGAAGTCTGTCATTGCAGATTTGATTCCCAGCAAGTTATTGATGTTTTGCAGCTTGCTTTTTTTTCCCCCTAGTTTGTCCTAGCACAGTGGATAAAATAAACCCAGAATTTACAGGTGGCTGTTAATCCCATGTTTTGTTTCCTTCACAGAAAGCCTGTGACAAAGCTGCACTGACTGTGAAATGCAATATATGTATGAAGTCTCTGAACCTCATCCATTTCTCTCCTCGACCGGTGTATTCTTTTGACCAGTGAATGGTTTACAAAATCATTGCTTCAATAAAAGATAAATCATCATAAATATCATTCCAGGCTTGATTATTGTCTCATGCTGGAGAGTAATGACACAGAAAATTACAAAGAAACAAAACTGATGTAAACTGGAGAGCTGGACTGCTCCTGCAAACTGCTGAGTGAACTGTTGAGCTGGAAAAGCTAACATACACTTAATTTTACTGGTGTGGGAAATTTTATCCATGAGCATACTCATTGAAACCAATGGGACTATCAGCATCAAGTCTCCTTGGAGGGCACCAGAGTCGTCAGTGCTTTGTGGGAAGGAGTTCTGCCTAGATGTTCCTGAGATACGCAAGCATGAACATATCTACCTGCGGCTGACTGCTACTCATGTTACTTCAGCTACACTTAAGAGTCTCTTCAGGTTGAAAATATGCTGGGGAATTAATTGCACTCCTCTTTTAATATGATTAAGATTCTGAATAATATTTAGACACTATGTATCTATTCCAACAGCTTTAACTTTGCTATCTCTTCAGTTCTTTCTATAGGCAATTAAAAAAGACATGACTGAAATTCCTCCATCTCAGCCAAATAGATGATGAATTTTAATGGAGAACATTTATTCCAACCTTTAATTGAGTTTCGTAGTCTGAAATCATTAATCTTTGCTTTGAAACTACATGCTCTATTGTGAGCATTTAAAACCTTACAACTCAATCTTGCTATAGGGTGGATGTCTGTGTGATAATGCAGCTTTCTAGAAGCTGACTTTGTGTCTTTTAAATTACCTTTCCTTTGTTCATGACATAACACAAACCGTTGAAGATTTGCCCCAACAGAGGACAGAGCAAACCTCAGTGTGACACTGCTTTGGCCAAAAGCAACCTTTTAATCTTGAAATCTAGAAAAAGAAATCTAATCTACCTTCTCCAGCCCATATAAATCTTAATACAGAGCTATTGCTTAAAGAAGGAATTGAACAAACTGCATTATCTGGTGTTATTCTGCTAGATTATTCAGTGACTGCTACTACCGATTTCCTTGTGAACATATTTGCAGTAGTTTAGCCTTTGGGGCGGAAATAATTTCATTTTAATATGCTTTTTGGAGCACTGTCAGCATTACAAGCATTATTGTATGTGAGGGAAGAGGAATTCTACAAGCATAGAAGTGTGTGCCTGAAGATCCTGAATTATTTTTCTAGGAGAAAAAAAGGACTCTGAAAGAGAATTGAAGTATACAGTCTTTCTGGTAGCCATCTTGGACTCCTTCATCACCTGCTAGAAGCCCTTAAAGTTGTTTTTTTTTCAGGCCTTACTGATGCTGTAAAATACAGCACAGTTAGATGGATGGAAGATGAAACACCCCAGAGAACTCTTTCCAGGCAGCTGCTGTTTGGAATACAGCGATCAACAAAACACATCAGCTGGGGATACTTCTGAGTGATGGCAATCTCTGGGTTTGATTTAACAGTTTCAGCTGTTGTCCCAGAGTACCGGGCATCCTGTGAACAGGAACAACAAGTCTTTCCGGTGCTAGCTTTGGAGCTTGTTACTGTTCCTCCCCTGAGGCTGGGATCTTGTCTCACCTCAGGGCAAACTGGTGGTGGGACTGTTCCTCTCTCTCAGCTGCGCAGCTTCAGCTCCAGGTCTGTACTGACCTGCAGTTGGTAGAGAAGTTATGAATACAGCCTAGAGGAGTTAAGGAATACTTTTCCATCCTGTGAACAGGAACTAAAGAAAGATTAAAGAAAAATTTCTGATTAAAGAAAAAAAATCACAAAGTTCTGCTGACACTTGGAGTGTATGCTTAATTTGGAAGATTCTAATACTCTCTCCTTTCCAGAATCAGAAGTAAAAAGGCAATGCAGTTGGGGAAAATGAAAACTCAGGCTTTCAGTTAAAGCCCTTGCCCTGTCCTGCACACACACAAGAAAAGAAACATCTTTTACATTCCTAGAGGAACTTAAAATTTAATTTTATGCATTTATTCTTCTCTTTTTAGAAGGCAGTTAATTTTGGGGAATGAATCTTTTGCGTGAATTGTTTCATTACTAAAGAACCATTTGGGACCCTGAATGTTTCAAAAGGCTTGTGCCACTGAACTGTGGGGTTTGTGCATGCTAACAGACCACAAGCTGAAGTTTCCAGCGGTCACAGCATAGCTGAGGTGTTTGGTGTGGGTGCACAAAACAGGCAGCGCTGGGAAAACCTTGGATTTTCTCACCTACATGACTGAAAGGCGTATCTCACTGCAGGTATACCCCTTATTTAGTGAAATCCTAGAGACCTCAAACTCAGTGCTAAAGTTTCCACTAAACATGGGGAAAGTGTTATTCCTTCTATTTCATATGCACCGCTGCTCACCACTATGATACAATGAACTGTAGATTTAGGTAACTAGACCTGGCTGAGAAGTGTTTTAGGGCACGATTAAGAAAACATGTGGCCCTTTCCCTATCCTTTGCAGGTGATCACTTGCTCACTCCAGTGGAAGAGATTTTTGACAGTTCATCACAGTTGTTGTTTGGTCCTTGTTACTCCTCGAGGAGCATAGGGCTGCAACAACACTATGCCACCGAACCCGGTGGGATAGTGTTGTTGCAATTTCTGTAACAGATTTTGTTTTTTACATGATTGGGTTGTTAGCCCAAAACAAAACCCCCAACCTGGAGGGCCAGGGTGCAACATTTTAGTCTGGCCCGACAAGGCACGCAAGCCACCACACCACGACAAGGTAAGCTGCACCAACTAGTGGTGGGTTCATCACAGTAATACCATCATATTTCAGACTTCCAGTTGTTTTGGGTTTGGGTTTTTTGTTTTGTTTTGTTTTGTTTTGTTTTTTTCACTCTATGCTCAGGAGAAACAAGAAGGTAAAAAGCAGCTTACCAAAAAAATTATGTTAAAAATTCAACCGACTCTAGTAATTTTCTGTCCTTTGTTATCCTGTGCTATTCTGTTGCATTCCTGGAATATGTTTTAAACAAATGGGAAGTGTGACTGCTTTATTTCTTGTCTTCAGAAACATAAAGCCTGCACAGGCTGTATTATCTGGTTGGACTACAGATATGTCAGGATGCCCAGTGGTGTCGGGTGTAAAATCTGGGCTAAAAGATGAAGTACACAGGTCAGAACTGAGCTTATCAGCTCTTGAAGAAAGCTGGAAAGTGAGGGTAAGCCATCTGCAGTGGCTGGAAAGAGAAACAATTGAGGGAGTCAGGAGAGTTGTCCTTGTGGGAAACTGAGTTTAACATTAGATAAAAGAATCACATCTTTTCTATGAAGGGCATTCATAGCTAGTTTGTTTAAACCTTTAAATCAGGGAAGTATTATGCCTATCAGGCTAAAAAGAACATTTGGAATATAGCTTTGTCCTTGTTTTGGCAGGGATAGAGTTAATTTTCTTCCTAGCAGCTGGTATAGTGCTGTGTTTTGGATTTACGATGAGAATAATGTTGATACCACACTGATGGTTTAGTTGTTGCCAAGCAGTCAAGGACTTTTCAGCTTCTCATACTGCCCTGCCAACGAGAAGGTGAGGGGCACCCAAGAAGCTGGGAGGAGACACAGCCAGGGCAGCAGACTAACTGACCAAAGGGATATTCCATACTGTATGATGTCATGGTCCGTATATAATGGGGGGTTGGCTGGGTGGTGGGGCATCTCAGGACCTAGCTGAGCATCAGCTCCAGGTGGTGAGAAATTATGCTGTTCATCCTTTGTTTTGTACATTCTTTTATCATTATTATTATTCTCTTCCTTTTCTGTTCTATTAAACTGTCTTTATCTCAACCCAAGAGTTTTACCTTTTTTTTTTTTTCTTCCCTTTTCAATTCTCACCCCTATCCCAGTGGGGGCGAGGACTGAGCGAACAGCTGTGTGGTTGTTTTAGCTGCTGTCTGGGTTAAACCACGACAAGCTTGTATCAGCCCTGAAGCTGGTCTCAGGTTCGTTTAACTTTTGAAAAATTAAGATCTATCCATTTGCTGGATCATATGAAACAACATTTAAGTTATTGCTTTATCCTTTTGCCTACTTGTTAATTTTGTTGAAGAACCACTTATTCATGTAGTCAAATGAAAAATAACCCAACAAAACATCCAATAACAGTGACCCAGTCGTTTAACCTCAAGCTGCCTATTTCTACATTCATTCCATGTTTCACTCTTTAATATAATTACTTGTTTGGAATAGACAGTGATGAAATGATCTGACCTTTATGTAGTATTACTTGATTAGTTTTTTCCATATTTACTGGAAAAAAATAAAATCAGTTGCTGAACATTCTTATTAATATTCATTTCAAGTGGTTCTGTGTGTACTTCATGCTCTTCAAAAGAGTTGCTACATAACAGAAAAGTACTTCTCCTTTCTTCTTCTGCACTACAGCCAAGCAAATTTTCATTAGTAATTATTGAGTTTTATGTCTTTTTTAAAAATCAGTTTAATCTGTATGAACATCTTCAGGCAAATATATTTAGATCAAGGATCTGCATTTATTATCATTGTGACTACCCTGATCACTTCTGTTGCCTCACTGGTTGAGCTAAAGGAGTTTGAGTTTTTAGTTTGCCAGGAACCAGACTGAAGATTACAAAAAATGTGACTTGGCTGCTGTGATGCAAAGAGGTATGAGATGGGGTTCATAATGCCAATGTGGTTCCCTGGTGTAGAGTTTTTTTCCTACATTAAGATTCACAACAGCCACCAAGCTAAATTCTTAGATACTTCATCCAGACAGGGAGAAAGAACAGGATGACATGTGAAACTCTGGCTATGTCTATAAACACAGCGTAAGCCTCCCTCAGCCTGCAAAAAGTGCTTTAAGATAACCTGCACCCATACATCAAAGTCTCTCTACCGTTCCTAAAATTGGGGTCCAATGCATAAGCACTGCCGTGCCAAAATTAATGGGCAAACTTTCAGTGCCTTGGTTCTAAGCCTTACCCAGCCTGAGTGTTTAAACCACACATTTAGCTTCTCTTGACTAACACGTAGAATGCAACAGCCACCTGGACTGGCATCAGCCCTAAAGTAAGGGGAAGCCCTTCTGTTCTTCTAGGCCCCGGAGGCACCTATATCCTTGCCTTGGATTTACAGGCAAATTTCAAAACTCTTTTTTGTGTGTGTATATCTATATGTATAATATTTATATAGTCAAGTTCATCTTGTGTGATTGTCCCAGAACTCTTGAAAATAGGCACAGCTGCCTATTGGTGTTTATTAATGTTAAGGGAAGTTCTGCCTCCTGAATATTATTTTATTATGTATTTTTATTGTGTTATTATTATTTATATTATTTATATTTATATATTATTTATATTTTTCTTATATGATTATTATTTTATAAAATAGAAAAATTCAGCTATGAAGTCAGATGAGGTTGCTCACAGCTTGATCCAGTCAGGTCTTGCAGACCACCAAGGATGGAGACTGTACAACCTCCCTGGGCATCCTGCTTCTCTCCTAGACTGTCCTCAAAGGGTACAAAACCCTTTTCCTAACATCCAGTCTAAACCTCTTTTGTTTCCCTTCACGTCTGTCATCTCTTGTCCTCCCACCACGTTCCTCTGTGACGAGCTTAGTTGCGTTTTCTCCCTAACCTTTTCACAGGTTGTGGGAAGCTGCCTCTGAAGCTTTCTCCTTCCAGGCCTAACAAGCCCCAGTCCCAGAGGCTCTCCTCACAGAGCAAGTGCTCCAGCCATGATCGGCTGGGTGGTTCTCTACTGAACTTGGTTTTGTTCAACATCTTTCTTGTATGGCTGGGGGTGGGACAGAACCCAAAACTGGATGCAGTACCGAGGTGTGGTTTAGCAAGTCTTAAGCAGAGATAATCAGTTCCCTCAACCTACTGGCTGTGCTGCTGTTCCTGCAGCTCTGGACACAGATGTCCTTCTTTACTGCTGTTTATACAACTGAACAAAACTCTAATCCTCTGCTTCAACCTGCAGAGTGATATTTACTCAGACAAAACCTGCTTATTCATTTGGCTTGGTTCTGATGTTCAGACTCTCTGGAACATATTCTGTTGATTTCTGTCACTTTTTGAAGGAAATCGAGCCCTTAGACTGGTGATAAACAACAAACACAGCAAACCTGTGCAGATCCCAAAAGAAGTAAAATACCTCAACACTGACATGTGGGAAATGACTTTGTGGAAGACCAAACAGAAAAAGTATGAAGTATCACAGAAAGACACACTCTGAAGATCAAGAAGACTATTTCTAGAAATCACCTGGAGGGAGAACACAAGTTTGTTTTTCAGTTTTCCACACTTGCAGAACTGTTCACTATCCAAACTGAACAAAATAAGATGCTCTGAACTAATATAGCCGAGCCTTCAGACACAGAATTGTCTATAAGCCTCTAAAGTAATATATCTGTAAACTTCTAGTACATCAGAAAATGCATTTCTCTTGGATTCAGTTTCTAATGTAAGCTAATGTTTCAGCAGGAGGCCTGGGAGCAGCCCTAAAGCAAGAAAAAATATAAATGCTATATTGCTTCCAGGGAAAGCTAAGTAAGTGTAGTAGAAAAGGATGCGTGACAATATGGGCGGTGGAGCCTTAAGTACTGTGGGAGATGCTTCATTCTCCAAACCAATGACAATCTGTAGTCATGACAGAGTGCGGGATCAAACGTGACATGCAGGTCTACTCTGTGCTGCAAACACATGACTTCATCATTCAGCATAAGCCATGGTGTCAAAGATGCACATGGCTGTGTCTAATTTCTTATGTATAATCACACAGGCTAGAAGGATTGAGACGGAATATGAGAGGGTGGTATCAAGTGAAATGGATGAAAAGAAAAAATCTATACAGCCGGCTTATTAAATTATCTGTTTTCCCAAAAGGACACAAAAAGTGAGTGGTTTAAGACAAATTAAATTCTTTCAAGGGCAAAAAGATGTTATCCAACAGGTTGGGATGTTGACAGCATAAAAGACAGACTACTTAAGAAGAAACCTTGAGAACCAGGTAGTGACTTTTGAGCAGTAGGGAACAGATGAGATCCTGCCTCTCTGCAAGACTTTTGGCTTATTTGGGAGATGAGATAAATGTAAAAGCCTTGAGTAAAAGTGACTGTGGGTATACAGAAGCTGAATTATGTTTCTTCTGTCAAAGAATGATGAAACATTCTTTCCATGTTTTCTTTACCCTTTTTTGCTGGGACACAAAACCTTCAATCTGCTATCATACAAACCAAATCTTCATCATCAGTGTAAAATCAGTATGGTAGGTCAGGTACAGTGTTCCCAATATAAAATAATGGGTGCATTTTTTTTTTCTTTTTGGTGTCTCTTAACTGTTCTAGAAAAGATTCTTTATCATGCGCACTGTTTTTCAAAACTTTAGAACATGTACAGCTATCTCTTCCCTATTATAAGGGTTTGACACCTTTTCTTTTTACAGAAAATTGTCATGTACTGCATGTGAATTTTTTTTACAGAGTCCAGCTACTTCTTGACTGTTTCCTAGCAGATATAGCAATATGCTATTTGTTTGCTTGCCTTGAAGGTAGTTACCATGAATCATGTTATCAGTGGTTTTTTCTGATGTACAAGCAGCACCTTCTGTTTAACCGTGTAAAGGTATCAGAGTAAACCAGACAATTCACATCACAGCAGCTTAATAGATTAGTCGTAGCATGGTTCTTAATGAACTCTTTATAAAAATTCATGCAAATGTCTGATATACTTCTAAAGGAACTCTGTCATGGATGGAAGGTAGCCAAAGTCATTAAATGAGACAAAGCAAAGGGTCACCTTGTACCTTTGGAAGGGAAAGCTTCCAGTTACTGTAGCAAGGATGCAAAAATCTGATGGAAACAGATTAAAACTTATGTCATGGTATATTAGGGAGAAAGTACGGTTAGAACCAGGCAAGGGTCATTAGGACTTTTACATTCTACTTCTGCTTGTTTGATGTATGACAAGCTCTTCAGCATATTACCTGCAAAAATCAATATATGACAACATATCTGATGACAAATGGGAGAGTCATGAGAATGAGTGCTTCAATTAATTCTTCTGTAAAAGTTGCTATGGCAGCTCACTACAGTATTACTGAACTACCAAGCAGCTATAAAACAATGCAGTTTAAAGACCTGAACAGATGAGGACTGAGTACTCAGGTGAAATAACAGGAAGGTTGACTTCAAGGCTTTGCAAGTCTCAATTCATTAACTAAGTATTTCACAACAGTTTAGTATACCTGAAGCCACTACAACTAGACAAGCTGCTTGAGCAGTTATTACTGATGGTGTTCACAGAATTCCCAACAGTTCTGTTGTCTATACTTCAACTTTTTACCCGAGGATTGGATTTACTTGCACATACATATCAGCCTGTTGACCTGGCAGACAGACTACAGCCATGACAAAGTCTCAGCTAATGCACTAAAGGGGTACACCTCCTTCATAGCCTAGAATTGGTTTTGTTTGGGTTTTTTGTTGTTGGTTTTTTTTTTTTTTAATCTTTACTTTTATTTAAGCACTTAGACTGGAATAGAAAACTCAAACCTGCCTATGGGCACCAGGATTTGGATTAGCTGCTTCTGTCATTCTGGAAATAAGATTTCATGTGCCTGAGGAGAGCCAAAGGATGAGACAACTCCCTCCATTACTGCTAGGGTGAGATTGATTGAACAGAGCTCTGGTAGAGTCCAACCAGACTCCCTTGCCAGGAGGAGCTCACATGATGACAGTGTTGCCCTCTCTGCTCACGTTACCAGTGTCCTTCAGCATCAAAACGGCCCTACAGACAACAGAAGCTATAAACTAGCATCTTCTGGTAAATATTTCTGGCTCTGAAGCCACAGAATGGTAGCTCTTACTAAACAAAGAAAAAGATAATCTACAAAACAACAGTTTAAAAGGAAAGGAAAGAAATTGAATGATTCACAGTTTGCTGCAACATTAAGCATTTCAAGGCTGTGATTCTCAGAAAAAGTTCTAGAATAAAGCATTATTTTACTAGGTAATACAATTTTTCTTAAGCTGAGGTATCACTCCCCTCTTTTCTGCAATCATGGATTAAATTATTGATCGTTGTCCAAGACAACAGACAACATGAACAGTCTCTAGCAACACAATAAAGACTGTGCAACAAAGAACACTTTAGACATAGGTATGTATAGATAAGCACTTGTTATAGGGGAACACCCCTTCCAGATTGATTCAGAATGGAGATTGTTTTTCCATATTTTGCCTTAAGAAGCAGGCTGTTTGCTCCATCTGGGAATGGCTGCTTCCTTCCACTGTGAGAGATGTGGCATTTTATGAAATGAAAACATCTTCTTACTTTTTTGACCACTCTTAGTTGAGCTGTCCCTCTAGCAATGGAGATTAGTCAAAGAATCCATCTAGCACATAACTTTCCTCAGTTAAAAATCATAAAGTTCAAATTACAGTTTTCCCAGGGGCTGCGCAAGGGTTGGAACAGAGGAAGAAGTTGCATGTTGCATCCACCAAAGCTAAGCAGAAATACTGTGATCTGGTGCAATGCAATTAATACCCCATGACATTGCCACTGGAAACCGTCACATCCACTCCCCTCGAAATTAACAGGATTTCTGGTGTCGAGACTTTACAAGATAAGTTTAAAGCATTTTGGTGATGGTGTTTGCTGTGTTTGGCTTTCCAAGGGTGTACCACTTTGTAGAAGCAGCAGTCCCAGTAGAACAGTTTGGAGTTGGAGTAGATTTGTTCTTTCACTATGTTGATATGGTCTATGTTCTGTTTCCTCTGCCTCATCTGAGCAGTCCCTACCGTGTCCTCTCTGAAAGTACAGTACAACAGGAACACCAGGAGCTCAAGGTTGTCTTTGTGTGGTATTAGCACTCTGCAGAGCCTGGTATGCCACACACAATGTGACAAATCTCCTTTCCTCACCATTCTGCAAAGCATATTCATAAGCAAATGTAACAGTTACATACAAACTGTGTATATATAGGAATATCTATTTATCTATACACACACGTACACAAGAACTGTGTATATGTAACAGACAACAGAAAAAACTAAACATTAAAATGAAAACAATCTCTGAAGAGATTGCTTTAATGACAACTACTAACTAATATATCGTGGAAAAAATCTCCACTCTTGGGTAAACTACTTAAGACAGGCAAATACCACCTTTTTGAGTGAAATAAACTCCCTATCAGGACAGAAATGCAAGGTTTTAGCTTCTTTTAACTAAACAGGTGCTCCCCTATAGAAAGAAAGCATCTGAGATTTTCCTATGACAGCAAACGTAAGAAAAGAGAGTGAGAGTGAAATGCCCACGGTGCATACTAATCCAACAAGATTTTGTAAAATGTTCAAACTTGTAACTGATTTTTTGCTTTCTTCTGGGAAAAGGCTGTCAAACGAGGCAAGCACTATACAGACACATTTTTGCTCTTTCAGCCTGCATGTCTATTAGCATTCCTTCTGGCAGCAGAACTGAAATCAAATGCAGTATGTTTCACACCTGTAGCTAGGAGACTTTTCTGATTTTGATAGCTGGATAGGCAATGTCCTTATGGACTTGATCTGCAATGGTGGGGATTCTTCCTTCTACAGGAAAGAGAGCGTTTTCTAGCAGCTACATTTTCTTTTTGCACCTTTTATTGAATACCACTAGCTTGCAAAGTGAAGTCTCTAACTTTAAATCATTTAACACATAAAATGCACATGTGCCCATCTGCTGCTACAGCTCAAGAAACTCCAACAATTCTGAAGACAGCTGCTGACTATGCAAAGGGCAGAACAGTACAAGCAGAACCAACCTCAAACTTCTAGTAGGTATTTTGATGGAGGCAGGGAGCACATCTGCAGTGCCAGTTCAGCCATGCAAACACTACCTCAACAACGCAAATAACTTTTCCTAGCAACCGGGAGCGAGGTGCTTGGCTATGTTATAGCATTTGCCCTCGCTCGGGAGGCAGCCCCCTCTGCAGCAGCACCCGGCAGCCCACAGCCGGTCCCCGCGGGGCTGGTGCTGCCGACGGGACGAGCTCTGCCCGCGGGGCGCTGCCCGACTCCGCACCTGAGGAGCGGCGCGGAGTTCTGCGGCGCGGCCGGCAGGCGGCGCTGTGGAGCGGGGGGAGTTCTATCGCTCCGGCCGGCCGCGGTGGCGAGGCGGCGGCGAGGCGGCGGCGGCCGCTGGCCCGGCCAGGTCCGCGGGTCACTCACCATGTTGACTTCTGAGACCACGTCGATGCTGGCGATCTCTATCCGCATGCCCACATCCACGGGCGGACCTGCGCGGGGAGCGGGAGGAGGCGTTAGCCTGCGGGGAGGGGAGCACCCGGGGGAGATGGAGCGCGGGTCGGGGGAGCGCGGGCGCCTCACCTCCGAAGTCGGGCCGGAGGCGGATGTCATAGCCGTGGAGCAGCCTGTCCACCGTCTCCTTCACGTAGGACATGTTGCTGGGCCCGTCGGCGCTGCGGGAAGGAGCACAGCCGGGTTAGGGAGGCAGCCGGGTGGCCCCACGCCCGCGTCCCTTCCGCGGCCCGGCGGCGCTCACCTGCGCGCCGCGCACGCCACGGCCAGCACCAGCGGCAGCGACAGAGCCCGCGGGCAGTCCCGCCTCGCCGCCGCGGCCGCCCCCCCCATCCCGGCCCCGGCCGCGCCGCCACCTCGCGGGGGAAGAGCCGCGGACTGCAACTTCGTGAGGAGCGGTGCAACAATTCCCCACAGCACCACGCATGCGCGGAGCGGGGTGCCGCGGCCCCCGGGGAGCGCCTCTGCCTGACAGGAGCGGACCCCGGCCCGCGGCGGAGGGGCTGAGGGAGACGGTGCGGCAACAGGTGCCGGCGGCGGGGCGGCCCTGCAGCAGCGGGCGGCGAAGCCAAGCGGGTGGCTGGGCAGAGCGGGACCGAGAGCCCCCGGGCTGCCGTGAGGGACCGTCAGGGCCGGGTGCCGCCCCGCCGCCCGCCCCCCGCTGGGGCGCGAACTTCTCGTCAAGAGAGAACAAATAATTGTTGCGGGCACTTCTGTGTGAAAATTCATACTGATAGGCTCTGATGTTAAAGGTAACGTACAAGGGAATTGCCAGATCCGAAGGAAATGGCCCGGTTTGGTGCACGCAGTACACCGTCCAGCAGTGACGGCTGAACTACGCATCCAGCCGTCGTGCTGCTCCCCGAGCAGGTTCGTGGCGGGCGCTGGCCCGCAGAAGTACCCGCTGCGGCATCTGCAGGACACCGCAACAGATTTTTAGGTGCTATTTTTCAACCAAAGTAATTGATCTTGCGTTTAGAAGGGGATATATATATATTTTTTTTAAAGACTTAATGAATCGATGCGCTAACTTAGCCTGACCTCTGATGAGCAATATTACACACTGACTAATTGAGCCCTGTGAACAATTTATGACTTTGCCGGTGCCGCTCTATTTCCCTGCACCAGTAGCTCAGCAGAGATAACATTTATCCCTTTCAAATTCAGCCCCATCATCTGTGCACTATATGGTGCTGTGCACTGACCTTGGGATGGGTATTTGATGGTTTTGAGGCTCCTGCAGTGTTGTGGAGAATTATTTCTGAGAAATAGCAGGCTTTTGGTGATGCTTTCATGGTTGAAATATGCCACGATATTTGAAAAATGAAGGAATATTGAAATAGGTAGTTTGTGACACAAATTTTAGTGATAATTTTGAACGTTTTAAATGCATATTTCTATGCAAATTTGTCACTCTTGGCGAAGGAGCACAGCACACTTCCTGAGAGATTACCGCAGGAGCCTTTCACCCTCACAGCTACTTTCTGTAACCATGACAGTACAAGTTTATGAAAATAATTATTGATGGTTTATAACAGTTTAATAAATATTTTTAGTTGGTTTTGGGGACTTTTATACCAGACATATCTTTCTTTTCCTCCTATTTTAGTCCTTAGCTGCTGAAAAATGTGATGTCCTAGCTCAATCCGATGGTACTTTAGCATTGCAAAAGAGCTTTTAGCATTGGAAAGAGCTTTTAAAATTTACCAATCATGTACTAATTACTAGTACATTTTAGTAGTGTTCAATTATAATTGGTGTGGCTGGGGTATAGCACTTTAAAAAAAATAATTCCTGCCCATAGAAGTATCTTTGTATTCAGAGTTTTATCAGACATAGCCATAATAAAGCTACCTGGTCCTCTGAAGCACTGAATGAGAATTTTCCATGAGATGATAGAGTCCTGTTTTACTTCTTGATGGTGTGCAGATTATATTCTGTAGATAATTTTAGGTTTGTCATAAGCCATGTGGAAGTCATATGCCTGTATGAAAGTGAGACCACTGCTCTCTATGGCTTGCCAAAATCTATCTTAAGGCATAAGTACAGAGGTTTATTCTATATGTATTCTTCATTCTCTACATTTCAGGGCAGCTTTAGTTCGGACGAGCTGTAGTCCGGTCCCTGGACTGAATGCCCCTTAGAGTTTGAAATGTTTTAGGTGCCTTTCTGGAGCTTATCATCTGGTTGGAAAAGGCGTGAGCTAGGAGCCTGCCCTGCAGGTCTCCTGCCGTTAGGGATGCCTCAGCCTAACCAGTGTACTTCCAGGGAGGACAAGGATGTTCTCCTTGGCAAGCTGCTGCCGCTGAGAGCTCTGCCAGCTGAGCTGTCCTGCCTTCTGCAGACCAGCGTTGAGCTTCCTCCACTGAGCATCCCAAAAATAAGCCTACTGAGCTGTCGACGGTTTCCCAAAGGTGGCACGCTAAGGAAACTTAACTCCGTTTTGTTCAGCTTGATCACTGGGGACATCTGGGCTCTAAACTGGGATCTTGAAACAACTGCAAACATCCCCCTGTATGGAGACAAAACTGAAAAGATGCCGCAGTAGCTGGGGCTTGGGAACAAAGAGGCTGATATGGTATTTTTAATAACCACACAAAGGAGGAGCTGCATGGCATGATACTGCCACAGCAGGGGGGGTGAGAAGGAGCCTTTTTGCCCCATGGGGTGGATGATGGGAACACAGCTGGGACCTGTCTTTCATTGTGTCCAGGACTGAAAAAGATAAATTATTAACAGCAGGATTTCACACGAGAGACTTCCCATGTGTTATCAACTGAAATGCACAATAGTTTTATCTGAAGTTTAAGAAGTTGAAGTTCCAATTTCTTTGTGGAAGATCTGTTTCTAGGAAAATATAGCATGCTTTTCTGGGTGACCAATGTGGAAGACTCTTGTCATAATTTTGATAAAAATACTCCTTGCGGCATAATTCTTGCTTTCGGCATCTCCTCAACAACGTCTTTTACAAAGAACAGGTGATGTCCCAAATGAGTGACTGTGGCAAAGAGGCTAGCTTTTAAAGCCCAGATGTTATCACTGTTGTTCACAAACATTTTCTAAAAGCTTTTACAGGTGACAAGGCATCTGGTGGTCTGATTTACAAATGTGATTCAAACTGCAGCTTCTTCTGCAGTCAATAAACTTGATTCAAAATACAGCAATGTGTCTTTTCACCCAGTCTGGTGGGGTTTACTCACTCACTCAGGCTGAATGAAACCTGATGGGTACCCAACATGTCTTTTGGGCATGTTGGAATTTGCCGAACATCCCACAATTTAGGCACATAAGTAGATATGCTGCTTTGCACCTTTGGAAATCAGGCTGCTTAGTGCCTAAAAACCTAGGAGGTTAACCCAGAGACTTTTTCCACTAGTTTGCAATATTTTTAAAGAAAAACAGACTTCTGTGGTGGCTTCAATTTCTGCTCTTATGGCCTTTTCTTATGGCTATTTTCTCATTTGTTGTTCAGTAAGCTCTTTTCTTTAAGCTATTGCTAATGATAATGCCAATTTCCTTTCCCACTCGTTTCTGCGCTGGGTTTAGTATTTATAGGGTCTATGAGATAGCCATACATCTTGTAAATAAGATTTTAAAAAAATATTTTCTACACTGTATTAGTAGCATATATAAACACCAATAAACTAAAATAATTGAAATCCACTAGTTCTAACATAGTAGCCAGGACTTGGGTTTTTTTCATATGCTGAGGCATGTCAAATGCTTACTAGAAGCAAGACAAATAATACAATCGCAAAGCATGATTCATAAAACCATCCCGTGCCAGTTGCATGTTCATTTCTCACCTTTGTTATGCATAAACTTTCAGTAGGGAAAGTTTTTTTTACTACACAAAGAATTGCTTCCAGTTTATTAAAGATCTGTTTTTGCCATGCTCATTTTTATGTGGAATCAGAAAGTGCACATAGTACAAAGACAATGTCCTGCTCAGACAATGTTGGCTAATTAAAAAGAATGCAAGATCACTGAAAAAAGGGAAATTATTCCTGTTTCTCACTGGATAAGATCTGTAGGAAGGAAGACCACAACTTTTAATGAAACTAGGAGTGAAAAAAATTTGCAAAAGTGGTGACTGCAATCTCTAGTGATAGTTTGTGCCTTCTTAAATGTAGAATGAGGGAAGGTGTGTCTTTGTGATTCTGCTCGAAACAGAGAAGGGGAGCTGCGTGCCTCACACTGTGCACTTTGCATGTGGAGGTGATGACTGAAAATGCTAATATTTCTAATACTGACTGGTTTGAGTAACTGGAAGTAGGGACTTGCAGACCCAGGATAATCCTAATCTAAGTGTCCAACTGGACTTGGAGTTTTCCGGTCAGTGGGGAGAACTGTTGTGGGGACAGGTACACCAGCCACAGGCCAGAAGCAGAGCTGGTGGTAAGTGTGAGAGCAGCAGTATTAATTAGCAAAATTGCATTACGGTGTAACAGTGTGCACAGAAAACGGAATGGGAAACCGAGCTCAGGTTCTTCGGATTCTTCATTGTCAGACATCTGTGCCCTGCTGGTTGCTTGGCTGTGTGGCTTTTCATACTGTATGCACCCCAGCTAAAAGAAAAATGAGAATTAGGATAGGTATACATTTCTTCCTACCAGGCACTGAGCAGGTGACATTTTGCATTAACTATACTGATAAGATATATTCCAAATTTTAGATCAAATTTTCAAATTTGTAAAAATTAAGCTAAATGGTCGGGTTTCAAAGCTATGAAATCAAACCTAGGAACTGTGAAGTGACTAACTTTGCAGGTAAAACCCACACCCTGTTAGTATTTGTACTTAGAGAAAAGGCAGGTAGTGAAATAGGTCACATACTTCATCTGCTTAGTGATAATGCTATTGTCATTTCATACCTACAGTAATCCCTTGAGTCGAATACAGCTTGTGAGCAGTCTTCTCAGATGGCAGAAAACAGCAAGCTGGAGATAATTTTAGCATACTTTGGGGATTTCAGTGCCTCAGGAAAGCTGTGCAAGTGATCGAGAAGAGCTGTGGAGTGACACACTGAGCTTGCACTTTATCCTGGGATCTGTAGATGGCATGATGCTGCCCCGCAGTGAGGAGAGCACCTCACCCTCCCAGCCATTCCCTTTCCTTCGGGTCTCTCAGTAAATCTCCACACCCTCACCCTCAGGAAATCAAAAATGGTCAGCTCAAAACTCAGGCCCTCTTCGTGCCCCATTTTTATCCCTCTCTTTATATGCTGTAATGGCCAGTTAAGATCTTCTTAGTTCAGGTTCTACTTTCCTTTAAGAACCTATAAAACACTTAGGACAGTGTTTTGAAGAATTAATAGTAAATATCAAAACTGTGAAATTATTCATCTTTAATAATCAAAGTGAGAAGAGAATATATAAGAGCAATAGGATTCTTTTTGTGCTATATCTACAGCCAGAATAATTTAGCGAGTGTTTAATCATGTCAGATAAACATCTGTAGCACTCATTTGAAATCCCTTCTTGGATCCCCCAACCTTGTGTCCACCGCTCATCCAACATCCTTTCTCAACATGACAGAACGTGCTTCTTCTTGAGGCGCTCGTGTCTAGCGCTGCACGCCTAATGACAGACACCCCCCCGACCCCAGCAGTACATTGTCTTTGCCCCGCTCCTCACTACCTACGGGAAGCAACTCTGCTGACCTTCCCAGTTGTCATCCCAGGTGTGGGAGACTCACAGGCTCCTTCTCCCTCTGATGCTAGCTCAAGAGAAGTAGTAGAGGCTGAAGATTGAGGTCTTGCTGCCAGATGCTAGAGAAATTATCAAAAAAGACAATCCCGGCTGCAGAGAACAAGCCATCCAGGATAAATTAAGAAGACATTCAACAAGTGTTGAGACAGACATGAAGAAGGGGCAGGCAGCGTTTAGTCTGTATGCAATTGCATAGTTTAGTGGCCTCAGTGGGCACGCCAACTACAAGGAGCCAGTGGTCTGAAGTGTTGCTGAAAAAAGGAAGGCAATTGTAGACAGCACTGCAGAGGCTCGTTTTAACAAAATATTTAAAGAATAGAGACATAAGAAGTGTGATATTGTTATGAGTCCTGTTAAAAGGTATTTTAGGTACTTGCTTTTATACAGTTCCTAACAACTGAGGTTTGTTAGTGCTGGTGAGATGTCAGAAGCAGGACAGAAAGAGTTAATACCTGATGTATTATCCTGTAGAAATTCAGCACACATATACCTTTCCATTGCAAGCAGCTCCCTTGATTTTAACAGGCTGATGCATACTATGGAAAGTTGTGTACATATTTGTAGGACTGAGATCTCCTACACTTTTTAGGCCTGGTCCTGTCTTTATTTGGATGGGGATTTTTTTGGTATAAGAAATGAAACCCTGTTACTGGAATGGCTCAGAAGTGATTTTTCTGATAAATGGAGTTAATTTTCTCCAGTTTTGCCATTTCATTGTTTTCTGAATCAGCTCACTGCAAAACCCTATTTAAATTGGCAAGTTAAATAAGTCCTTTTAAAAGTAGTGAGTTGAGAAATACAAGTAGCATTCTCATATTCAGAAATATTTTACCACATGGAGCCACTAGAATGCAATGTGTCTCTTTGTCCCATTTCAGTGACGTGATGCGCTTGCTACATACACTTATGAATCTGTGAGTCACATAAAAAAAGAGCCTAGCTTGTTTGCTTCTAGCAATGAAGAGACAGCAAGGCTGAATTCAGTCACACAAGCAACTTTTCTGGGGATATTTTCACATAGGTGTGTTGATCAAAGTGTTCCTTCATCAGGAAGAAGAAAGAAAATACTTAATCAAAATGAACTTTTCTTTGAGAAAAGTTAGATTTCTGCATTATTTACTCTCAAGAAATTTAGAATTAAAAGATATTCCTTTCAAAGCCCTGAGCAACCTGATCTATCTTTGAGGTTAGTGCAGCTCAGAGCAGGAGCTGAACTTGGCTCTGAAGTTGAGCAGGAGGTAGGCTAGGTAACTTCCCCTTCTAATTTCAAGTATTTTGTGATCTTGTTGCTCTGAAGGGTGGTGACATCACTGCCTGTCTCTAGTGATGGTTTGCAGTTCTTCAATGGAAACTGTAGTTCCAGTTCCTTTGTTGCCTCCAGCAGCCCCTGCTTGCTTGCTGTGCTACATTGCTGGGGAGATTGGAGGCCCTAACTAGTTTCTCCTCAAAGCTAGTTTCACATTAAAAGTTTTGGGTTTTTTTACTGCAGTCTGATTTGAGATGAAGACTGATGCTGAACACTGGCCTTTTCCATTGGTTTGCACTTCCAGTTTTAAAATTAGATCTACCTGAAAATGTCCTTAGTGTATAGGAGACCCAGCCTCCAAATTCCATACTCCTCAAACAGCCAACTTCAGTAAGAAAATAAACAAGACATTTTGGTTGAGATTGTATAACACTTGCTTGGTTTTTTTTAAGAGGTTGCGCTTGTGTATGGTAAGACCCTGAAGAGTAAAAGCTAGAACAGCCAAGAATGGTCACTGCAAATAGAAACTGTTCTCTGTCCTGTTGCCATTGCCCCTGCCTCACAAAAGGTTGGCATTTTGTATTTCCACTCATTACCGAGGTTGTCTGCTGCCTTCAAGGACAAAGGTGACAAGAATGAAAATTTGCATTATATTTCAAGAATACGTTTACAAACTATTTCACGTCTCACATTTAAGTCAGTATTAGAAAACCAGTAAAATAGAACAATAAAATCTGCCAGACTGAAAACTGACAGGCTGATTTCTTTGCTGATGGCAAATTCCTTTGGAATTCTGTTGAGTAGATTTACAGCCATGAAAATGACAGCATTAGATATGTATTGCCATGTATAGTCATACCTACGCTGGGAGAAAACAAAGTGGGCATGATTTTAACAAATGCAATAGTCCCACACAACATCTGCTTGCACACTCCTTTCTTGTCTCGGGAGCACATTTGATGAGTGATATAGATGCTTCTTGCTTGCTGAAATAAAGAGCATATGTGAATTTCTTCAGCTGGGAGTCACTTTGTCAACAGGAAGGTGTAAGACAACAAGTAATTTTACTTATCTCTTTAACTGATGCAGGGGTGCAGGTCTAAAATCCATGATTTATATATGTTGTGTAGGCTGGCAGCAGTCACTGGAAGTGGTCCATAAACTGAGAAATAGATTACGCCCTGTCATTTGTGCTGTTTTTAGCTAGTTGAAGAAGAACCTTGAAATAATGCCTAAAATAAGGGCAAAGATAAGAATTGGAAGAAGAAAGAAATTGATCACAGAGAACTGGTAAAGACATGAGAGAGAAGTTCCTCAGCCAGGTCACAAAACTGGGACGTTACGTGTTGTGTTGTGCAGCCCCTGTTGATACCTCTCCCCGCGGCAGCGTTGGGCACAGGGGGTCTCCCAGGGATAACTGCTCTGAGAAGAGGCCCATGGGAGGGATGGTTGAGCCACAAACGTTATTGGTTAATTCACTGTTCAAGCATTTTGGAAAAGACTGAACTGTTTGTGGCTGCCTTCAAACCCACCAGAGTGCAAAACCATCCCGACTCCTGTTTTAGGGCAATCAGCAGAACTTGAACTCTCAGGAAGCAGTAAAGGGTGAGCTAAGGTGGGGGGGAGCATCCCCTTGCTCTCCTGAGCAGCACCAAGCATTTGAGTGATGTCAACAATGTTAGCTTCAGATATTTTCTAATACCATCTCTGAACAGAGGTGAGAGAGATTGAAAGAAGACTTAGCTTCATGGGCAGAAGAGTGCAAAAGAAGAAATATCAAGAATATACTTAATTTTATAATTTGGAAGAATTTCCTTCTCATCTCTTTACTGTAGGGATGACTTTTGGATCCTTCCCATAAGTTAACTTCTCATATTCTTAACCTCTCTGTTGTGTCTCCCTTTGTCTTACGAAGTGCCTCCTTAAGTGACTTGTTCCTTGGTTCAGAGAGTTTCTCTCCCTTCACCTAGCACATCAAGGCTTAAATTTTACTTCCATTTCTGGACATTATCAAGGTTTTAATTTCAGAAAACCTGCAAAATGTGTTTCAGTGTTGTCTCTGCGTTAGACCAGTCTGAGGGGCTGGACACAGAAGTGGCAGCCAAGTCAAATTCCTCTCCACCCCCATTTGATGAAGTAAAATTATCACCTACCTGTATGTCAGATGGGGAATTGAGGAATTAGAATGTTTGTATAATAGGATAAAACCAACAACAATGAGGCTGTAAGAAAACAAAGTATTATAGAGAAGACCCCAGTGCCATAGTAAATCAGGAACTTGGAGTGGAAAATGCTTTCTGGTTCTGATCCAGAATCCCCAGGGTGAGTGGCAGGTTTTTGGTTTACTTCAGTGAGTTTTGGAATGGAACCTAAATGACCCTGGTGTCTAAATCATACATAAGTCAGGGTAGATTTGTACTTCATCTTTTTGGGCCGCGAGCTGAACTGCACAGCAGGGAAAAGGGCATGTATTGTTCTGGAGTAATAAGACAGGGAAGACATAGATGGTTTTCCATGAGATAAGAAAGAGCGCTTGTGAGTGCAGACCTCATCCATCCTCTTAAAACCATTCATCTTGTGAAGTCTGCCTCCTGGAATTGTGTATTTGTCTCTGTAAAATATTCAGCTTCCTTTTCATCCCTTGCGTTTTCCACCAACTCATTTTCACCATCATCAGTGGAAGTCTTTCATTTGTCATGCCTAAGTGGGCTGAGAGGTCAGGGAGGTGACTGTGGAGGCCTCTTCCCCTCGCCAGTGTTTTGGCTAAGGAGGGCTTATTCCTCAGATGGTGTTAATCTCAGGTACTCTGATGCCTGTGTCCAGTAGAGAAATATTTAGAAAGCTGATTATGTATTAAACATCCAACATGAGACACAAAGTCGACAAAATGTCTAAGCTAACAAGGACATGAGTATTGGTTAAATACCGACCCATTTGATAATACTACTTAGTATTTATATACTTTACATTTTTAAGCCACTGTATGCATTTGAACTAATTAATACCTTCAAATATCCCTGCAACATATGTAAGTCTCCTCTAAAATTTACTAAGCAGGAAATTCAGACATGGAGGTCTGGGGATCAAAATTTTAAATGCAGATTTGGGTATTTGCCCTCCACAAGATCTGGGTCACTCTTATGTATAAAAGCCTTCATATACTTTCATGCACTTAGTATTAGCTGCACTTGTTGAGAAGATTTGGCCTAAATGACTTTTCCAAGGTCACAGAAATCAGTGGCAGAGCTTGGAAAGGAACCGAAAAGTGCATCTTTTTTTAAAGGTAAAAGCAATTGAGCCAAAAAATTATTTCTGTTTGTAAGTGTATTATGCTTTGTGAATTTTATAACTACAATAATGATTTTTTTTTAATTTAGTGCTGTTATTAAAAAATTCAATATCTAGTGCATAAGACAAGAGATGCTGCAGCTGCACTGGATCAACCCCATGGTGTATCCAGACTAGCACCCTCTGTGACTGTGGCTGGGAGATTATATTTCTTCTGTTCCAAAGTACTTAGAGTGGACTTTTCACTGTATATCAATTATCTGTTGATCCATACACTTAGGTAAAAGCAAAACGGTATTGTACTTCACCAGTTATTCTACTTCTTTCACTCAGTAGCAGAGCAGACTACCCTGCCTTCATAAGAAATACTCCAAGACAACTGAAAAGCGTGAGGATCTCCTCAGAGGCCCTGAGCTACCTGATCTAACTTTGGGGTTGGCTGTGCTTTGAACAGGAGATTGGACCAACGACTTCCAAAAGTCCCTTCCAAGCTGAATCACACTGCAGAGTTTCCCTTTGATGAATCCATTGTGTGGGAAGGGGAAGAGATTATACAGTGGAGAGCACGAACTGTGCGAGAAGAGAGCTAGCTGCCCATATTGCTGAGGAATGGGATTATCTTCCTCTTGCTTACCACCGAGGACATAGGGCCCCTGCTAGGATACCACTTTTAAGATACCTCTCTGGGTAAGTAGTAAAGGACATCTGGGAACTAGTTAGTAAAAGTGGTTAACAAGATACCTTATGTGGCCAAATGGTCTCAGGGACCACTGCTGTCAGTGGGAGGGAACAGCACACTGTGCTTCCCAAGCAGTTCTCAGCTCCTTGCAAATGATATTCAGGTACACCTTAAATTACATGATGAAATGCTGAAGTACCACCAGATGCTTCTTAATTTTCTCTTTTCCACCTGCTCATCCTGTCAATGTTCTCAGGGCCTGATGCCTCTGTGTCAATGCCTGTAAGACAAAACCAGCCCCCTTGTGCTGCTCACTGCTGCTACAGCGCCCTTTCCTTTCTGGTGATGATACGCAAATCCCTCAGTAATTTTGTTTTGAGATGTTAGTAATGCCACTCCATGCAACGACCACCAGATGGTAATGGAGAGCAGACTGGTTGGGTGTCTTCTGTAGATTAAGTGTGTTACCACAATGGCAAATTTTGCCTTTGCAAGCAGAGCTTACAAGTACAGCTTCTAAATGCCAATTTGCTCAGCTGGTTCCAGACCCCTGGGCTACTGCAAAAGTCTGCTTGGCAGCTCTGTTTGCATAAAAAAATCATTCTGTTTGTTTTTATACTAAAACCTTTTAAAGGGAATATTTTCTACCTAACATATGAATGCTGATATTATTATTTAATACCGAGATGTTACCATTACAAGGAATGTTTTGACTATAGTCGGTGTACAAGCTATTCCTTGTAAGAAAGCAGATGCAGAACACCTTTAGGTAGGTAACTTTGCCTTGCTCCTTCTGGAGCCATAGCATTTCTTACAATGTCATGACATAAAGGATGTATCTCTTCCAAGGCAGAAAGGAAGGTCTTTCTGTTAATGTTTGTGCTTGACATAAGCAAAGAGAGCAGTGGTGGGAAGTGAACCAAACCAAAGCAAAGTGTCTCTTCTTTACTGGACGTCATTGTCAGTGCAGAGGTGGTGCTGAGCATGGCTCACTGACACCCCCCTCACCCCCTGGCATGGCAACAGGAGGGACGAGCAGGATAAACAGAGCCTCATCAGTACTGCTAGCCCTGGACCTGAGAGTCAGAAGTCAGCCCCACAGGGGTCTTGAGATTCAGAAGTCTCAGTTTTACTTACCTGCCTGCAGGATTTTGGGTGCCTTATGCAGGAAAGACTTAGGTCAAACTTTCAGGTTTTTCTCTCTCCCTGTACAATCCAGAGACTTCGCAACTCTCCTGCTCTCTCTCTGAAAGAAAAATAGAGCTCCTCCTGCCTTTGAGAGACCCAGTCAAGCCAAGCACCAT
Organism: Aramus guarauna; assembly: GCA_013400195.1. Classification (NCBI taxonomy): domain Eukaryota; kingdom Metazoa; phylum Chordata; class Aves; order Gruiformes; family Aramidae; genus Aramus; species Aramus guarauna. Next base: position 563,308 of record VXBL01000270.1, on the reverse strand, counting down.
GAAGGCAGGGAGAAAATCACTAGAGCTGACACCAATGGCTTTAGTGTGAGTCAGGAGCCAGACCTATGGCTCCCATGGCATGCTTTAACTTGTTCCCCAGACATCTGCCCATGACTCATACACTTCTGGGATTAATGGATGTGTAATGACTGGGAACATGAAGCCTTCCAGGGAGGCAGTTTGTCAGTGCTTCTGCTCTCTCGTTCCCTCTGGGAGCAAGGGCCTGCAGCGGGATGCAGCTATCTTAAAATGAGGTGGTGTAGTGTGGAGGCTCTGCCAGACAGCAGGAACCTGAAGGAAACCACAAGCAGGAACACACAGCCTTCCTCTCCTTCGGAGCCACAGCAGCCCCCGTGAGCTGCCCCCGCTTCGGCCCCCTGCCCCTCTCTCTGCCCTGCCTGCTGCCTCTGAAAGCTGCAGAAGGTTTGCTGCTGTTGCTCAAGGCAACCAAAAATTTTGCATTAAACTTGGCAGCTCTAACAGGGGAAGGTAGGGTACAGGGCAGCGGCTTCCCAAGTTCCTTTCCACAACTCTGGCTGCCATGTCCTACACCTCAATGAAACAGCCAGTCTTGTACATTTTTTAGAAAAAACCTCTATTGTCCCCACATGAAGAGATCTTCTTATCATGTTTTCAGATACAGAAATCAGGAGATCTGCTTTATTCCCTACTTTGCCACTGAGAAGGTGACAATGACCTGCCCCAATGGCCCCAGCACCTCTGGGCTCCTGCTGCAGACGTGACATGGGTCAGTGACATGCCCGATTATATGAGTGTGTCCCCTGTGGAAGCAGTAGGGTTAGACAAGAAAGGAGACAACGGAGGCATTGGAATTCTTTAATACTTTCTTGCTGAGAACACTTTTTGCCCCAAATTGGCAGTTCCTGCAGTGAGTTCCTGCTTCCACAAACACGTTTCCATTGCAGTGTGTAGAGGTCCCCTTAAATATGAAGCTCACAGTTTACCTCCTTAAACTTCCATGTGTCAATCACTAGAAGAATCCACATAAAACTTATTGCAATCAGTAATAGCAATATATATATGTGTGTATATGTATATATGTATATATTTGGTACTCAAAGGATTTTCTAGACTTATTCCAAGAAATCAAGGACATGTGTGTTAAAATAACCATGGTACTGTAGAACAGTCTTGTAAATACCATATGTCAGAGGAAAAAAATACATGGTTAAATGCATGTCGGCATCACTTCCTGCAGTTTCGTAGGAGTTCTGGCCATGGAAGTGAAGCAAAGCTGGGCCAGCTGAAGGTTCAGTTTTACACAGAGTTTATGCTGTGCTTTGAAAGGACAGCTGAGGTGGTGATTTAGAGAACTGATCTGGGACAGAGCTGACTGGAATTAAGCTCCTGTTCTGCTCCAAATTCCTTCCATGGTGTTACGGTGTTGGGTTGTGACTTAGGCTTTTTGCATCTCAGTTCCCAGGAAAAGAGAATAGTACTTCATTGTGTCCAATCCTTAGTTAGTCTTATCTATCTAGACCGTAAATTCTTGAGAGAAAGAACTGTGCTTGGTAACACGTTTGCTACACTGAATGCAACTGGATCCTTTTAAAGCCGGAGGTAACAACTTTGTGATCAGATATTGAGATAAGGAGCTGGGAAAAAACCTACCAGAACTACATTAGGGAGGGAAAGCTGGACTGGGAGAAGAGCAGGAAAGAGCTTAAGCATCTATCTTACTGCTTCCAGAGCAGAACTTAAATTGCAGTGAACAGACCCAAAATCCAGACTGCTAAAATGTAACCACATAGCTCGGGGTGCAACCAAGGCCCACAGTAGCCTGGTGTCCCCAACAATGGAAAACTCTTCCCCGAACAGGTAGTTCAGGCTTCTCCTGAGCTCCAGATCAAAGTCTTGACAAAACCCAAGACAGGTGCATTTTTTTGTAGGTCCCTGTGATCTCTTTAACATGTGTGGATGCAGGAGAGGAGGGGAGTGGAAGAGCCCTTGCACCCTTGAGGAGGTGCAAGGAGAGGAGCAAAATACTCACTAGTGAGCTGTACAGAAAAAGTATCTATATCTTTTCTTGGTCATCTGCCAAAAATGGGGTTGGAGCACACGTTGTCCAAAGAATGGATATTCAACCCCTGACCTTTAAAAAAGGTGTATGTGAAGACAAGCCGTTTGATCAAGACTGTAAGAAGCTCTATCGATATGGGCAGAAACTGTAACAAGTCAAAGAAATGAATGACTTAGCTATTCAGATAAAGAAACATTTAGGTGTTTGGCAGAGATCCCAGTTTTATCTTCTTTTCTAAGTGTTAGAGGTTTTTAACTATGCAATATATAGTTGGGCATTAAAGATTTTCCCAGTCTTTTCCATGTAAGTTTGGCTGTCTTCATGGATGTGATGCCAGGACTAAATCAGGTCAAAATCAGCTGAATAATGAAATCTGCTGGGAAAAATGATGTAACCTATAATCTATCTATATAACCTGTAACGTTGGTGGAATCCATAGTTTACAAAAGTAATTGGAAAGGCTAGATAGTGCCTTCCACAAGAAAAGTACTGACTTTCTTTTTCTTTCCACTTAATCTGATGGTAAAGCAGAAATTGGAAGAGTGATGAAAAACTTTTCTGCTTCTCTGCATGTTGTGATAAATAAAAAATTATCAAACTATATTGGAAGATCCATAGCTTTGGATAAAATGGCTTTTGAGGCATGGCCAGAATGTCTGCTTCATTAAAAATCATTAGGAGGATACATCAGCATAGGGGCAGTAAAAAAAAAAAAAAAGAAAAAAGTCTATTTAAAATATTCAAGTGCTTTCTGAGCATATGGAGCCGGGCAAAAATAGTCCCCTTCTTACAATAGTCCACGATGGGTGAGATTTCTTCGGAGAAATCGTGGAAGAATTGGTGGTAAAAGCTGGAGAAGCTGAGAAAATGCCAAATTCAGCATTTTTAGGGGCCATCGATCCAGCCTGTGACCACTAAATCCTTCTTGGTGTCATCAAGTTCTTTTAGAGAGATGATATAATCCAGAAATCCTCTGAAATGAATAAAGACCATTTGAAGCAGTATTTTTAAAATCAGCATACTGCTGGTGACAAAGAAGCACCCTGGGAATCTGTGTGTCTCTGTGCTGCAAATACATTACAAAAGAATCTAGACTATCTCTTAAGATGTAATTAAAAAAAAATGTTGAAGTTAGCCAGGGCAATGCATATATCAAAAGGTATAAATAAGTACTCAGAAGTGATTTATCTGACTTACAGGATGGTTTGCTGTTATTTTGAACTGTTTTATGTTCCCTACAAGCCTAGTTTTGTAAAAGTTTCAGCAATATACAAATAATACAATTGTTCAGATATCAAGGGCAGCAATCTCTGGTTTTGGTATTAATCTTACTTAATACTTGATAGTCAGTGCTGGATCTAAGGGAGATATTATCCACCAATAAATTTGTAAAATGTTTGAACTCATTTTCTAGACTTAAAGAAAGTGATTTCTCATTTAATTTTAGCACTTTGAGGGAGTAAATGCACCCCCGGTGGCACCTGGATCCTACACCAGTATAACCTGTGACAGGGAGGGTGTGACAGAAGGGCACTATGTCTACCTTTTCCTGGAAAAAACAAGATGACCATCTTCTTGGAAGCCATGAGTACTTCTTGCCTGATGCCCCGGCATGGCATGTCCACAAATCTTTTAACCTGACATTACCTTTACTGAAGTACCTTTCCAGAAGAGATAAAAGGTATCAGTAATACTATTCCTTGTTCTAAAGAGCCTGGGAATCATGCAAAGACCAGCTCTGTTCCTGAAATTGCTGGAAGGGGGATAACGGAGTGAGTTTCTCTGATTTCTACCTGTAGAAGAACCACTGGGCCTACGGCATCCACGTTCCCTGTGACTCCAGGCACGGATCTCAGAGAGGGTTAAGCGATAACATTTCTCAGGACATTCATGTGGGGAGATCATTACCGGTGAATACCACTCCACTTTTCTATTTCAGTTCACGCAGGTGTCTGTACATATGCCGAAGGCAATAAAACAATCTAAACCCAAGGGTGCCCTGGGCTCTGCCAGGGTGGCGTTGGCTTTCTTCCACGGCAGCTGCTAGAAGTGGCCGTGCTGTAGAGCCATGGTTTGCTCTGTGTCTGACTAGCCAGCAGAATTCTTCCCAGTACTCAATCACCATATATAGCCTTTGTTTTAATTTGGTGAGTTGCCTTTGTTTTAACTTTGTGAGTTTGGCTTCTGCCAGCAGAGTTTTTCTGAGATATCCCTAGATCTGATGACGTCACTTAGAAGGATTTTCAATGTTCTGCTACGAGGGATTACTTTTTCTTGCAAGGGACGGGAAAACTAGAGATTCTCTTTATTGGAGGCTGGTCCCAAGCATCCCCTTGGGATAGTCCATGCTATAGCAGAAGATGGTCCAGAAAAACAAATTACATCACTTTATAGAAGACCAAAAGTGGCTGATTAACGCAGGCAAACTTATCTGATGTAGGGAAATTAGACTCCTGAAGAGCTGCTGATCCATCCTTCTGTCGTTCCTGATCAGACTGCTAATGGAGCCAGCTCTTGCTGGTGTGGAGTTAAACAGGCTGATCCTAGAGCCTCATCACAGGAGCTGATGTGACCTTGTGTGACATCCCACCGTCTGCGTTGTCCAGGCTCGTAAATACTGCATGGAGTGTGCGTGCCGTCCATCGGCAGGCTGCCCGCTCTGTGAGGTTTCAGCAGAGCATGCCTCGTTCCAGTAAGGCAGTCAGCAAGCAGATAAGGATCCTGCCAAAATCTCAAGAAGCAGACTAATAATCTGCAGAGGCCTAAACGGGGCTTTCAAAATTGGAAGAAGAACTGACTGCCTAGACAGAGTTTTTTGAAAGATAAACAGCATCAGCAAGCTAAATGGATTTCAAGCACAGCTTTAATTGTTTTTCAAAGGAATCAGCAAAGGGCACCCTTGCTGGAACAAGCTCTGAAGTACAATCAGGAAGATTTCAAGTGTACGGTAGTTTTGAAGATAATCACGCATTTCAGTGCCGGGAGATACTGTAGCAAGTAATGAATAAAGCCTTTTTCTGCCAGCATTGACAGTTCTCTAGTCTTGGAGTTAATTACAGTACCTGTTCAGTGCGCTCCTGCACAATGAACTTCACCATCCTCGTTAAAACTGACATGCACACTGATTTCCAAACCTAAACAATTGCCCCTGCAGCACACCTGATCAGAAGAACAAGTTGTTAAATGCCAATGCCTACTGCGTGGGGGACCCCCCCCCTTCTCTTCCTTTTCCCCTCTCTTCCCCTCTCCACCCCAACCATCCCAACAGCCTGTGACAGACTAGCGACACTTGTGAGTGAATTATACTGTAATTGCCGCAGAATCCCTTGGACCTTGTATAATGGAAATTATTTGGGTCACCAAATCTTGTTTCCTAATTATAGGAATTAAAAGAGAGAGAGAAAAAAAAAGATATAATGTGAAACGATTCCCTTTTCCTGGCATTTTTTCTTTTAGAAACCCGGGATAACCCACTCGCTCCCAGGCATTTTGGGTGCGCTCGGTTTTAACCTTGAAGTCAGAGCTCTCCTCCTTCTCTGCGCTCCCCCCA
>VXBL01000270.1:530346-557159 GCA_013400195.1 Aramus guarauna | reverse complement strand
AGGGGCGGGGGGCGCAGCGTTTTCCGCTCGTACCCACCCGTTATCGACCGAAAACGTCTGTTCCCCCCTCCCCGGCCCCGGGGTCCGAGCCCTCGGGGGAGGGAAGCGCCGGCAGTGAGGCAGCGCCTGGCCCCGAAAGCCCCGGGGGGGGCTGAGCGACCCCCGCCGTGGGGGCCCCGCTGGGGCGGTCCCGGGCTCAGCCCCCGCTTCGCTGCTCTGCCCACACCCCGGGCTCGGGCTGCTGCTCCTGCGCTGGGCGGGGGGAGGACACGGCACCAACCCTGAAGCGGCTGTGCGTTGGCTTCAGGAGGATGGAGGGACCTGTCAGACATCCGGATTCTTCGGGTTCTTGGCAGTTTTTGACCCCTAAATGCCACGGATCGGGTCCCAGTAGAAACAAGTGTACTTTTGCCAGCCTAAGAGGTCAGGTCTTTGGTGGGTTCTGTTCCACTAGTTAGGGAAAAGCAGAGCTCAGGTGCCAGAGTACACCAGTTCTTTACCACAGTTGCTCGAATTCCAGCTGTGATTTAGAAGTAGTAGATTTAATTGCTGTATAGGCATTAGAAGTGGAGGAGTGTTGAATTTGCCTTCGCCTGGGCTCTGCAGGAGTTTTGTGCCCCTTTCCTGCCCCAGGCTCTTAAGATGCAGTTTTGTGCTGTTGAAGAAGCAGCCAGACTTGCTGTTCTTTATTGGTTTTAATGTTACCGTGTAGGGACTAGGAACCAAAAATCATTAGAATCCAGACAAAATAAAAGTTTATTCTGTAATCTGGAACGAAGATCTTAAAAATAAAGATTTGAAAGTAAAAAAAAAAAGAAAAGATTGAAGAAGAAATGCTACAGTCCTCCTCATGATGCATAAAGCTATAACGAGCGTTTTACAGGCTTGCTTCCTATACAGGATTGAATGAGATCCTTGCGTAGGTTTATGTTGCGAAATACTTTCTTCCTCCCCTGAAAGTACCTTCTTCATACACGTGATACATCTACACTGACATGTGTGCCAACACGTTCCCCACATGCCATATACAGTGCTCAGTTATATGGTCGTGATTGTTAAAGGACAACACCTGGCATCGCTGATCACTCCTTTATTATTTTGAGTGTATGGGATAAATGAGGCCTTGTGTAAGTTAGCTTACACGTTAAGTGAGAAGGAAGCTAAATTTATTGGCACCCAGAGGAGTCATTGGGAGCTGGTAGCCTTTTGCAATTTAGTCTTTGCGGAGAGGTTACAGACACTTCTGCATGCGTACCAGAGATGTGCTATGTTTGGCATCATTTTAGGTTGAATGCCAACTAATTAGTCATCTAGCAAAGATGCTTTTTGAGCATTATCAGATTTCCAAAATTAAACAACTACTAAATATGTAATATGACATACAGTTTATCTGATTTTTATTTTAATACAGTTGTCCTTTGCAAGATATTTTGCAAGAGCAGATCTTTTTCCCCAGTAAGTGTTGCAGACTCAGCAAAATGCTACCAAGGAGAAAAAGTTCATTGTATCTCCTTGAACTTTCATAATGGCAATCTTGAAGTAAATGACAGAGGGAGGAAAAAAACCCCTCAGATTTCAGCCTGGGGAAAACACTTCTGGGTNGTAAATGACAGAGGGAGGAAAAAACCCCTCAGATTTCTGGGCGAATATTTCACAAAATGGATATTATATTGCTTCTTGCTTCTTCCTCCATATAAACCGCTTATCTTTGAGTTTTGAACTTGTAAGCAACACACGGGGGAAAAAAATGCTTTATTTTTGAAAATGATGCCTGCCTCCCTGGCTCCTCACAGCAAAAGTTACCTTCACCTGATTTGACAAGAACAGCTTTGAAAAAAAACCAAAACAAAACCAATCAAAGAAAGAAATTACTGCAATTGGTCAGATTTGACTTTTTGACATAACTCAGAGGAGTAACTATGGATTACTTATTAAAATATACACTGTCTAAATCAAGTTTTCCCTATATTTTGGGTTTTTTTGGCTGATAAATCTTTATCAAATGGGGCTCGCATCTTAAAAGTGGGTCACTCACTAGTTTATACCATAACAAACAAAATGTTAGAGGGGATGGGAGTATTTAGAGAGGGAAAGTATAGTGTGTTTTGGTAACGTTAAAGCTACGTCACTTTCTGATGAACAGCAGAATATTTTTGTTTTATTCTTGAAGCTGATTCACCATGTAGTTTTCACGTGGCTCGAAATGAAACGAAGGTTTTATTTTAAGAACAAAAGGCCCCACAGAGGTCTGACTGATGCTGATTTTAATCTTCAAATCAATGAAAACATTTCTAATTCTGGCGCAAATGATGTTTAAAATCAGATTAGGGAGGTAGCCAAATTTTGAATTTTGCTGGCATCTTTCAGAGTTGCCACAAATAACAATTCCTGAAGATTTTTTGCATACAGAGCGAAGTAGAAAACGTGAGATTTTTGAGATTTCCTAAAATTGGATCCAAATTCTCCACACTATCCTTAATTAGCACAATTTTTGGTAGTTACAGAGGAGAAGTTAAATTGCCTGAACATGCTTACAAATATAGAAGTGGTGTCTCAGGAGGTTTTTGACCCTCAGCGGAGTATATGGGAGCTTGTCTTGGTACTTCTTATGCAGGAGCATGGCGTATGTTGAGGGTCAATAGAGGAATAAAGTTCCCCATGTCATTTGGTTGACACTTTGCATTGCAAACACACATTATTAAATGGATTTAAAAAAACCTAAAAAGTTGCTGTCGCTTACTAAGCACTGCGAGGTTTGGTAGTATAAGAAAATCCAGACAGGTTTATGAAAAAGGTTATTAAAGACCATTTAAGTGAAAGTTCCCATTAAGTTTGGAGGGGGAGGGAATATAAAGAAGCAAGAGAGAAGCAAAGAGATTTCATCTAGAAATGTGATGAAACAAAGCAGAATGGGCAGTTTTGTGTAGGAAAGAGAAAAAAACCACAACAACAAAAACCCCCAAGTGCTGTCAGGAAGACTTTAAATGCATAAGAGTTTTGAATTTCAGTAGAGGGAAGGTATTTAGGGACTAATGATTAAAGTAATGCTATATGATCTTTGAAAATAGTGTGGTGGAAATGAAGTCGATTCCATTCTCTACACTGTACACTCCATTTTATCATTATCCTGAATTTCAGAATGCAATTTGTAATGCATGGGGATTTCCTGGTCAAAAGCACTCTATAATCTCACAGATCATAAGAACAGGATGTTTACAGATGCCACTTGTAGTGTGATTAATTAAAAGCATTGTCTGCTGGAAAACTTCAAGAGTGCTACCGCAGTACTATTTTGATTCGGATGGAAAACTTTGAAGGAAAAGTGTTTCTAGTTATACCCCGACTCTGGTTTTCTTTTGCTTTTTTAAAATTTTCCGTATGACACAAACCAAAGGAAAACTAGGAAGTTGCAAAACCTGGATTGTCTCTGAAACTCCCCTTGTTACCTTTCTACTGGTGATAGTTTCAAAGTGACAGCAGAAATCCAGATGACTTTTTGAAAGGAGTGTTATTTGCTTGAAGTAAAAAGGCCTGGGTCTGATTTGCCGTCTTAAACACTTGCATGGTTTCAGACTTTACCGGAGCAACTCTTGATATAAGTAAGCACCCAATTCAAGCCTGTATTGGATTATAACTTTAGAAAATCTACGTGTCTGAAAGTTTCATGATATGGTAACTCATCACACTTTGGGAAGAAGGAATGAGAGGACTGAAGCTGGTGAGGACACCATCGCTGTGTATCTGCTAATTCTCATGATTTTTTTTCTGTTAGGTGTGCCTTTTAGAGAACATCTCATTTCTAGTGTCTTGCCTTTAATGGCCAATTTTATGGCCAAACCAAAGAAGGAAGGTGGTGTGTGACTTGCCTCCTGCCCAAGGCTCTTGGGTTGACTGCAAAACCCACTGACGTTGGCTGTAAATGGACTGATGGTGTCACCCACAGTGTGTTACTGGCTCGTTGTGGTGTGGTTGCCCACAAGTCAGTGAAAGCTGGAGCTCTGTCCCCTCTTGGGTTATGTTATTTGTGTGAGGTAGCCTGGCACGAGCTGCAAGTCCCGCTGTCAGCTAGTGAAATGGTGATAGCTCTGAGCTTTCTGTTTAGAAGTTGCCACTTACGCTGGCTCATGAGTGGAAGGAACAGGACCATGTTCATTCATTTTCCTTTTTCTTTCCTCCTTCTTCTCAAATTATTGCTCATCATCTTGTACCTGTGAAAGTGCAGCTGAATACTTGGTGGAAATAAGTATGTTGGCCATTGTCTCCCTTAAGAAGGGCAGGAGAAGGCTTCTTTGCCCCTTCTAGGCTGTGTGATGTTCAGCTGATGAACAGTGTTTCTGAAGAGTTTCATTTCCTGTCAGTGCAGGAGGAGTGACTTTAGTCAGAAAATAAACACAGAATACATTTGAAGAGCAAAGACAATTTTCTGGTTTTAGAGAACAGAAAAATATTTAGGTGATTATCTGCTCTTTTTAGGAACTCTCATGTACCTTCAAGGTTCCATTGCACAGCATAATAGGTGATATAATTTGTTTATTTTTTGGATAGCAAGTGGACTTAAGTGAGCACTGTAAAGCAAAGTTGATCCTTTTTATTTCAGGCAGTTGTCCAGTCTTCCTCAGCTGGTGAGAGTAGATGACTCAAAGGCTTAACAGGATATGGTGTTAGATACCTGTAGTTGACTGATTTGAATTTGGCTGAGGTTAGTAATGCTTGAAGTCATTACCATCTGTCTGTTTTTCAGTGACCTGTATAAAATTAGCTGATATTCTTAGTCCAGTTCTTACTAGACAGGTGTCCACATCACGAAAACTGGCACCAGTATCAAGCTTGTTGGCTGTCTCAGCAGAGATTGTTTGCTGATGAACAGGCAAAGAAAGAGAGTAGTGTCCTCTTTTCTGGAGATATGTTTTTCCATTTTCAGGGTCCAGACATGCTGATGGATGAACATATGTAGAAACACAGGTTACTGTGTGCTGCTGCATTTGTTGTATTTGTCTTTTGGTAGAGAATGTAGCCCACGTGTTTGAATTCCACATTAATTTTTAAAAAATGCCCTACCTAGCTGTTCTGGCTTCCTAACAGAAATCTTACATATAGCAGGTGTCCTCTGCTGCTCTTTCTGATAGAATGACACAAGAGAACATGCTTCGTATGATGGTGGGTTAGTTTTGTTTTTTAATTTTATTTTATGTTATTTAAAAGATATCAACCCTCTTCAGACAGCAAGAATTTGGAAGGAGAAAGCACCAAATCTTTTTCATGTAGTTATGTTTTAATTAAGATGTAGCATCTACTTTACTACTTTTTTACTTTTTTTTTTTTTTTTTAGATGTAGCTGTAGGAACTGATGTAATATGATTTCATGTAGTTTATGTACCCTGGGACTGATCTCATAATAGCAGCGATAACTGCTCTTGGGGTTTAAATTGTACTTTGTATATTGAAACCTCTGTACAGACGTGTTTGCTAATGTTCCCGATTGGTTGCGTGACTCTTGATGGCAAAATTTGCAACGTACAGAAAGCCTGTGCAGGATTTGACTGTTTACATACAGCGGAGATCTCTGCAGTGACAGTTGCCTATGGAGACGCGGGGATAATGGAGCCCAAAGTCTTTCGCTGGGAGCTGTGCTGCAGTTCAACCCATATGTTGGCATAAAATGCATGGGAGAGCTGTCTTATGTTCCTCTTCACGAGGTTAGGGCCTGGCATCGCTTCTTCAGCCCACATGTAACATCTCTATCTAACACTGAACTATTCTGGCTTTTTGCAGGGGTTGCTTTTAATCCTGCCTGAGCTTCTTTAAAGTATATTATCTTGCAAGCAGTGATTCAGACTTAACTGTTCCCACTGCAGTGTGTAGGACTCTCCTCCTATTTCATTGACATAAAAATACACACCAGTATGTTATAAATAGTTCTTCAGCGTTCCTGAAGATTTATGGTGGATAGATGCTTTCTGAACATCCATTGAGGGATAAGCCCAAATGGTCATATCTAAAGTTAACTGGCATTCTTACAACTCGCTGCATTTTATTGCCAGTAATAGAGTGTTAAGGATTCTAATAGGATCTTCTGCTTGCAGAGCCTGAGTTGATTAAGTGGTGCAACACGATCATTTCAGAGGGCTGCTTAAATCACTAGAAAAAGTAGGTTAGGTGACTACAGATCTCCTCCTTGTTGACAGGAATTCCCATGATTAATAATAGTTTAAAAAAAAAAAAAAGAAAGAAGCATGACTCACTATTTGTACCCCCGCTATTGTTACCAACTGGAGTTAAGTTTTCTCCTAGAACAGGAGGAATAAGAGATAGGTTTTGGTGTCGCCATAGATACTCCTGGGTTGGCATTAAGTACTAGGATGTGCTAGAAAATCCAAAGTTTGGCCTTAGCAGTTGCGAACCGACAATGGAGGTGGAAGATGTGGAGCACGTCAGGGCTGCTGCAACTGGAGAAAAAGCATTAGGGAGATAATCAGCTTCACTGTCCCTTGCTGCTGTCTTCACTCCTACCAAACGTTTCCATGTTTGACTGAGGTTTTGAATGCAAAGCAAGGATTTGCACATCAATGCTAGCTCGATAACTGTTATGATGCCTAAAATATTTCTAGATTCTCATTCATCTGCATTTTCTAGCAGCCTGAAATGTGATTTTAACATTTGTTTTGTCACTGTACTGCCATCGTGTCGGGCAAGCATCCGAAAGAAACTTTAATTTCAACCTTATTTTGTGGCTTCATTATTGTCGGAGAGTTCCTGCTTCCTTCTTTCTCATGGGTCCTAGTAATCAGTAAAGGTTTGAGAGCAGAATAGCAGTTACTGAAGAGTGACCTCAAGCATAGTTTTAGTCCTGTGCTGCTGCTGCTCCTATAGGATTTCTAATAGCATTAGATTGTAGGCTTGCCATTTTGGAGATTAGCTTCTTGGTCTTAACTCTCCCCTTCTTTCCGAGAAACTCCAAAAAATAAACTTGCAAAAAAATCTCTGAACGCTTATTGCCCGTGAAGCTATAATCATTTAATGAAACAAAAGAAATCAATGCCTGAGAAGAAGCAGCTCATGCCTGTGGGAAAAATCTGTCCCTTTGCCTAATTTGATATGATTATAAAATTACAGTGTTCTGATAGCTAAAGAAAAGATGATATCACTAGAGCAAAGCAGTTAAAGGTTTAGGCCTTTTTTTTTTTTTTTGTGGAATGTTCTTATTTAGTTTCTTAGAACTACCAAACAAACAAAGTAGTTCCCGAAAGGGATTCAGGAACTGAGTGGAATATTCAGTATTCTCTTATTATTGAGAAACAGAAACTAATTCCTACATTTTCTTATTAGAGCTATGTGGGGGAAAGGACTTTTTCATTTCTGTAGAACTTTGATTTCAGAAACATTTCAAGTTCAGGTGAAATAAGTATTTATATATTTAAACCAACCCTAGATAAATTATAGTCTTGTGATTATGGGAGGTTAGATACGATTGAAGCTCTTTTATTTCTATGTACAAGTATGATTTGGCTTTTGTCCCCTATTTTCTAACGTTGCAGATGAATGTCTTCGCTTCCAGTATCTTCACAGCTCTAGTAAGAGTTTTTCCAATCTCTTGGACCTCTTCTGCTCTCCAGAAGTAATTATATTCAGGAAATGTCATTGGACTACGCTGTTAGTAAAATGAGAGGTGTAGCCACTCATGGATTTCCCTGACCTAATGAACATTTTGTTGTTTTTGTAGAAAGGCGAGCAGCTTCCATTTGACGTGTTTAGAGAGTAACCCATTGCAAAACAAACAGGGTGGTATGAAAGTGTGTTATCTGGAACTTGGGAGCTTCTTCTTACAACCTCTTCAAGTCAGACATGCCAGACTATCCAACTTTCCAGGGACCACTGAGCTACCAGCTATTGTAGGGTGAATTTTCTTTAGATTTTATCTTGAAAAAATGTCCTTCTGTTAACTTCCAGTAAAGTTGGTTTTTTGACATTTAGCTGAAAAGCTCTTAGCAGTTCTTCTCTACATAACTTGCAAACTGTTTAGTGAAATAATTTTGCATGGTTTTATTTTACTTTTTGTTCACAGTTTGACACTTGTTCTGGGTGCAAGAAGTATAAGTTCCCTGTTTTCCAGTTGCTTGTTTCTTTTTCTCCTTTTAACATTTGATTCAAAGTGATGTCTATGAACAGTGATTTTTTTAATATTTTTTTTTTCTTTGCAAGAGGGCCATATTCTTCTGCTGCTAAGTCTCCTTTCATTTTTAGCTGTAAATACGATGATAAAGCCAGAATTAACAGACTTGAGCTACTTACCCTCTTTATAAATTTGAGTTATATGGGTTTAGAAACTGTGGTTGTGAATTTGTGAATCCTACTTTTTTCCCAAACAGATACTATTCGGTGAAACCATCAGTAGATTTATTTATTTATTTATTTTAATTTACAATGTGAGTTAATTACCTGAATTAAACTGATAGCTAATGCTTTGATCACAGAATCATCATAATAACTGGTAATGATTCGCAGCTTTCTAGCCTTTTACATTGGGAACAGTCATAAACCAAGGAAGACAGACACTAATTTCACTGGGATTTAAGGGGAACTGTAGAGTCTACTGCAGAGCGAACGCCCGTCTGAAATTTCAAGATGTTTTGTCCTGTAGTAAAGGAAATACACGTTAAAATGAAACTGCTTTCTCTGATGGTTGCTTTTTGGTACCCAGCTGTGAGAGCACAAGACCTCTGCTCGGTGCAGCATTTTGAACGGTGTCCGAGGTATCACTAGTGCTTTCACAACAGGCTTTGTAGTAGCATCTGAACCTAGGTTCACACCCTCAAAAGTGCTTAGATATCCAACTTTTCTTTTGATTGTCAGTATTGAAGCACTTAAGCGCATCTCAGGATATGGATGCAGTTCTTGACACCACAGTACCAAACTGCCCAATGCATGGCATGCTAATACCTGTAGTCCAGGTATTACGAATAGGACCAAATGTTAGTAATAGATGCCTTGGGGAATGTGGATTTCCTGAATTCAGTGCTTGTTGTTAATTAGCATGGTGTTTTCAGTGAGCCTTTTAGGGTTTTGGCATCTGTTTTCTTATCCATTGAGTCAACATTGGTTTTCAGGATGGGGGTTTGCATGGAAATGCTGCTTTTGATTTATTTATGGGGTAAAGGTAATTGAGCAGTGCTTGTTATTAGAGACTTACGTGACATGACCTGTGTTTGCATTTTGCTCTTGCTCGTCCACAGAACCCTCAAAGCAATAACTGTTCACACGCCAGGATCATTTATGGGAATTGCTGACCTGCAAAATTCAAATTTTCTTGCTCACTTCCTTTTCATACATTAGGTCCTGTTACTGAAGTCAAAACAGATATATATGTCACCAGTTTTGGACCTGTTTCTGATGTAGAAATGGTATGTATTTCTGGGATTAAAATGCCATTTCCTGGTTCTGAGAAAACATTAACTGCAGTGAGGAATGGATGCTTCATCTGTACTGTTCTGTCAATTATGCAAAGTAGACAAGATTAGTAACAGCTTAATTTACAGGTTATAATTAAGTACATCAGGCCTGATTCTGGTCACACTTCCACTGGTTTTTGGCTGGCTTAAGGAATTAACTTCATAGGATTTAAAACAGACTTTCATGGTGTAGAATCAGAATCAGGCCTTGTGGGGAGTGTCTAAGTTGGTCTGCTGTGGGGAAAACGTGTAATATCTTTGAAATTGCCTTTCCTTTCTGAAACTTGTGTTATTCTCAGGTGAATAACAATGACATCGTTTCACAAATACTCGTTGACGTTCTCATTTCAGATGAGCGCCCTTTGCTGATATTTGTGCCCCTTTTAGCATCACTCTCAGCAAATGTTTGACTGATAAGATTTTTCATAAGTGTCTGCAGAAATTGAACGTCAAAGTGACACGCATGAAATAGTCACAGAAGAGAAACGCTACATTTGCACGTACTGTTACTTGTGCCTGAACGACATCTGCATTCATTTGAGGTCAAATCCAGCATAACTCTCATCAACTTCTATAGTCCTGTGGTATACCCCTAAACCATAAGTTTCTCTTTTTATAAAATATCCAAAAAGTTTCTCTTTTTATAAAATATCCAAGAAATCACAGGGAAGTACCACAGCTGTATGTGCTGAACTGAACTTCTTTAAGGGAAAGGCAGTTTCAGGGCGGTAACTTTCTTCCCATACAGTGCTGTCGTGCACTTTATGGTGCACCTTATTTGGTTCTGTCATGTGGAAAGGTATGTGATAGCGAGATGTTTTTTCAAGGGCTAGATTTGTGACAGCAGTCTGATGCTGAAATGTATCTTACCCCTTCCATGGCTGTACAGTGTGATGCTGTTCAGTGTGACAAGGGATACAAGAATCTGGTCCCAAGGACATCTTGTGCCTCAAATCTAAAATGAGAGCTGCGTGGCATCTCTTAGGTTTCAGTGAAGCATTTGACATGGTGCCATATGGGAAATTATTAGTTATATCGGAGAAGGCAGGAGTGAGAACATGGACTGAAGGTAGGTAAGGAACTGGCAAAAGGAGAATTTACAGCTGATGTTTCCTGTTTCATTATTAGGGATTAGTTAGGAGGCTATTCAGGGATCCAGGAACTGGTTTTGGAATAATTTTTAGTTAATGTATCCATTAGTGGCCAAATGTAATCTGAATGTGGCCGCATTCAAAAATCTCGCTGAAACAGCAAAGTGTGGTACAGACTCAGTACAGGGGATGATCAGAATGTCTTTTTAGAGCTGGGTTACTTTGGTACCCAGTGTAGTAAAAAGGGTTGAAATCTTACATTACAAAATCTTTCACGTAGAAGCTAATAACAGAAACTGCTACTTATGAACTATGAAGTCACCAGCAAGAAGAGACACCAGAAAAGAGACTTTTCATAGATTAACTATAAACCACAGCGGAAGACGCAGCCATGGAAAAGATGACAGGCCTAATTCTAAGATGCATTATGCTGGTAGACATTGCCCGTTTGAATAGATAATGGCCATACAAGTAGTTTCAATGGTAGCATTATGCAGAAGAGTTTGAAATAAAGTCAGAGTTTGAAACAAAATCACCACCGTAAGTTAGAAAAGACTTAAAGCTTTGTGTGTTACCTTTTTCAATGGCACACGATGCTTTTTTGTGAAATGTTTTAGTTTCCCAAGATGAGAAATGCATTCCTTTGGCCATTCATTCATGTATGATTTCTCATGACGTGCCTGTGTCTGCAGTTCCTCAGTTGTTGTTTGCATGTTTTCTTTGGCTTTTCTGAGGAAACTAACGGAGTTAACGTTAGTAGTAGTTAAAAGCAAACGTGTATAGAAGTAGAACGTAGTTAAAAACAAACGTGTACATATGCAAGTCTATATATAATTTATTATCCATGTTTTGTGGGCATGGCAAAGGAAATATTTAGCTTTCCTCAGTTAAAAGCTTACTTTCCATGAGTTGAAATTACATTTTCTATCCTGACTTTAAAGTGGAAGTAATTGTTTGTCCTGGTGGTTTTAATTTAGCCAGCAGCAGAAAATGCATGGATATCTCTTCTTTAAAAATCTATTGACACTTATTGTCAGAGATCATTTCATTTCCAGTTATATGCTTGACTACAAATTCAATTGCCTGCTTCCTGCAAGCTAATTAGATTAATTATTCCTTAATGATTAAATATGTGTAGCAATTTATTGATATGACTAATGTGGGAAATTAAGCTATTAAGAAGTACACAACACGCTTTAATTGGTGGAAATATGTTTGTGTAGTGGACTTAGCATTTTCTTTACTACTGATTGATTTCTTTGCTCCTGAGGGCTTTCTTTTTTTTACAGGAAACACTCATACATGCAAATGTGATCTTTGTTTTTCTGCAATTTAATACAGGAATATACAATGGATGTCTTCTTCCGTCAGACATGGGTAGACAAAAGATTAAAATATGATGGCCCTATTGAAATTTTAAGACTTAACAACTTGATGGTTTCAAAGGTGTGGACTCCTGACACTTTCTTCAGGAATGGGAAAAAGTCTGTTGCACATAATATGACAGCCCCAAATAAACTCTTTAGAATAATGAGAAATGGCACCATCCTGTACACAATGAGGTATCTAACGTGTTTGTTCAGCTTCTTAAAATTACTGTATGCAAAAGTTATACTGCCTAGACAAAATGGCAACCAGAGACTATTTAATTTGTTCCATTATAGGCTTACAATAAGTGCAGAGTGTCCCATGAGATTAGTGGATTTTCCCATGGATGGTCATGCTTGTCCTCTCAAATTTGGGAGTTGTAAGTTGCAATTATGAAATTTCTTGTAACTACAGAATTTAAATAGTAGAAGTAGATTTTGAGCAATTACTAAACTTTCTGAATATTAGTCTTGATACACAATCCTTACGCAGACAAAACTCCTGTTAAGTTCCTTGGGAATTTTATTTAGGGCCTCAAAAATTAAACCCAGGCAGATAATTGAAAAGCAGGCACTGATTCAGCTATTATGTTAAACCCCACTATTCTGGCTACAAAGTTGCTTGAAATAGGTAGGGTTTTCTTGGTTCGTAGGGGGGAATTGGGTGCTCAGTGAAGGGAGAGATTCTCTGGAGAAGACAGAGAGGGTGGGATCCATCTCAACTTACAACAGCCAGGTAAAAGGCACCTAGAGAAGCAGGTTATTTGGCTTTCTGTACAGTTAGTGGAGGCACATTGACATCCTAAGATGGATGTGTAGATTATGTGCAGATTTGATCTTTAGTTGTATTTGTCTGTCTCCTGGCCTGTAATGGGAGTCTGCATGGCAAGTTTAGACCAGATAAATAATTTTTAGACTCGCGAAAGTGCAGGTGACTTTCCTTTTCTCCTTTCAAGTCAGACATGGATTTTTGGATAATCTCCAGACTTCGGCTAGAAGGAACGTTTTGGGACATTCTGCGTAACAATCGAGGGAGGTAGTTATGTTTCCCTGATTTGAATCCGCTGCAGAGACCACTGAGACCGCCTGGGGACGGTCGGTGCACTCCATTAACTAACTACCTCGTCACTCTTCTAAGCCTCCTCTATCACTGACCTCTCTGCTTTACACTCTGATGTAGTCAGTGTCTGGACATTAATCTGTTTTCCTTGACCCCAGCGCTCTGAAGGTAGAAATGGCTGGAAGCTCCTCATAGGCTTTCCTTAGCATAAATTTACCTTATACAGCTGGGTGGCCAACCAAAAGCGGGGGATATTAAAGATACTGATAAGGTTTTTCATCCCTGTTACGGAGAGACTGGAGACCAGGTTCTGCCAGAATAGGCTTTGGTATCAGGTGTATGACAGGGGAGCTTCAGTAGTGGGGACTTCTCCCCACAGGCATATTTCTTCAGGCAGGATTACCAGCCAGCAGAAATTGTGCTTGACACTAATCTGATACTTTCCTCAGTGAAATTTGAAGTAAGATGTAGCCGTTTCCAATGCAAGACTGATTTAATTTAATTTTAACAGGAGTTTGGGCTGTGTAGGGATTGAATGCTAGCCCTAAGTTATGTCGTTTGTATTAAATGTAAAATGTTTATTTGGGTGTGCTTATTTTTGGGCTGTTATGAATTTTTTGCTGACCTCTGGTTTCTGGGAAATATTTTAAACACAAGTTTAAAATATTATACTTTTTAGTATTGTGTATAATAATAATTCTTTTCTGTAAAGAAATGTGCACCCATTCTCCAAAATGTATCGTCCTTATACATGCTTTTTTATATAATGATAACATTTTAGATGGCAATTTCTAAAATAAAGATAAACTTTACATGCCCAAAACGGCTGATCCACAAAGAACTCGTATTTAGACTTCACATTCAAATGTGAATTTGTGTGTTACACTTGACCTGTCACCTTAGCTGCTATTTATTCTCCTCCGAGGGTTGTTTTTGGGGGTAACTTAACGTGAAGGGTATCTTCTCAAGTTGTTAGTGGGAGTCTTGCCATTTGATTTCGGTAGGTTTGGATTGGGCTTTTAGTAAGGTGTGAGTAGACGTTACCTATTTATGCAAACTGATGCTGTGTTGTAGATGCTTATCCAAAGAGTGAAATGATTTATACGTGGACAAAAGGACCCGAGAAGTCAGTGGAAGTTCCTGAGGAGTCTTCCAGTTTAGTTCAGTATGACCTGCTTGGGCATACGGTATCCACTGAAACCATTAAATCTATTACAGGTAGGAATCTCGTCAGTAAAAATCAACTTGAGGTAAAACTAAGCCTATAACATCGCCTGAAGTATTTTTCTTTCCTTTCTGTAAGGTATTCTACTGAATGTCATAGGGTATTTTTTAAGGGCTGAGAGCATAAATCTGAATCAGGTTTCTGTCCTTCAGATTTACATGTGCAGATTCATTACAGTAGATTGCGACGGTCTTTCAGAAAGCTAGAATGAGATCATTACTCTGAGGGACAAAATGAGCATTTAATCACTGCTTAAAATGCAGTTTGAAGAGTCAAGAGGATGCCTGGGTGAGGAAGTAATTTCTCAGCACTGTATCCACATTATGTGCAAAAGACTTCCTTTGTTTGACGGTGCAAACAGCTCGGGATAGAAGTACAGCGTACAGAATGGGTTATTAGGGCCATAAAAACCCTCTAGTCGGATAAGGATAGGCACAAATGCATTAGTCACAATAGATACTTCTGCTGATTTGTGCTGTAAGAAGTAAGGCAAATGGCAAGTACAGGCATCCGAAATGAGTGAAGTATCACTGATGAGCAGTGTGGTGATAAACAAGCATATTCCCAAAATATTTTTAAAATTTGGAATCATTTTCTAAGCATCAGCAAGTTTGGGTGCTGCGAGATGGTCAAAATGAAACAGATAATGCAAATATATTTGATGTATTGCTCTGTGAATATTTTTCTCAAAGATAAAACAGCGTTTTGCAATACACTAGAAATTTATTTCTCAGCATATTGATTATTATGAGTTAGCAACAGAATTTCCTTACTATCCCCAAAATGCTCATTCTGTAGTGCTTTATTTAGACAGTTTATTCAGTTTATGGTAAAACTGCAATTTCTTTTTTGTTTAATCTGAGTGATAATATTTAGATAAATTTACAGTATTTTAATTCTTGTCAATGAATTTTGCATTTGCTTCATTATCACAGTGGTGCTGATGTATAAACCTAGTAAAAAGCTGAGATACTTCCATGTAATTTAATGTGCATCATTGTTGTTGTTTTATTGGACAGGTAGGTACCATAATGTTCTGGATACTGTGGTAGGTAGATAGCTTGTGTCTTGAGAGTCTTTTCTTCAACAGATGCCAAAAGAATTTTTAAAATCATGCTTATGCTGTAAAAAGTGATCCAATATTAGCTGTACATTTATAGTATTTTTGATAGCAGCTTGTGAATGGCAGTGTATGGACCTACCAGAATTCTTTGTTTAAAACTTTGTTTCATTCTTGTCTCTAAGGAACATATCTTTCTCTACACATTAAGTGGTATGAATAGCATCATCTTAAACAATCCTAGCTGATAGTCTGAAACAGTTATTCTGCAACACAAACATTTTATACGCAGCTGGAAAAATATTTTCCTTTTTTTTTTTTTAGGTGAATATATTGTTATGACAGTTTACTTCCACCTCAGACGGAAAATGGGTTATTTTATGATTCAAACCTATATCCCATGCATTATGACTGTGATCCTTTCTCAAGTTTCGTTTTGGATAAATAAGGAGTCTGTTCCAGCTAGAACTGTGTTTGGTAATTATTTCTTTTTTACTTTTTCTCATACTTCCACTTTTAATGACTTTCAGAGGAATAGGCCTTTCTAGTGGATGGAGTGTACTGCATCTGTGCTAGTGCAGAAACAAGGCAATAATGTAAATTCAGAGGAATTTTTGCTGTCAATGTCTGAAGACTGTATTATATGAATCCTTGGAAACTGAAGAGAAACTTGGAATATTTAACAAGAAGGATGACATAGTTACCTGTGGCACATGGATGTACATCTGTGGGTATTCTACCTACTTGGGGGAGCAAACTGGGAAGACCTCGCCCTGAGTAATCCAGTCAAGTCCTTAGCCTACATCCAGAGCAGTTTTATCCTCCAGTTGACAGTAGTATAATTACTTAAACTCATACCTTCTCAAATCCTTTTAAAGTAATTTGATTGGGAGTGTGCGAGATGTACAGATGTCTTCTTGCGAGACACCTGTGTCATCAGTGGCAGCTTCCTATGGGTAAGGCTTTCAGTAATTTCATGTTTAGTGCACTTCTCTCTGCCATTGCCATTACGAAAATGAATTCAGAAAACAAAATGATCGTAAGATATTAAAATTGCCCTCATCAAAATACAGCTTGAATGAGATGCTACAGTGAACTCTGAAAATAAAAAACAAAAAAGCTTCTATGGAATTCAAAGCATAAGAAATTAAAGGGAAATATGATTCCTAACAAAGAAGTAGGATAAAAACATTTTTAAAAGCAGTCTTTATAGAGCAATGTCTTGACTTTATAATGACTTTAGTCTAAAGCAGGACTAATCAGGAAGAGAATGTTCTACAAAAAGCCTTTCTATAGATAGATGCTGGCAAGAGTGATAGGAATTAATGTTTCTACGTGACGGCCCATTCAAACGTGTAAGTAGAGTCAGAACACTGTTTATTATCACAAATTAGACAAGTTTAATGATGAGTTATAGGAGAAACAACCTGTAAACCTAATAAGAACCCCACTAGCTCTCAACTCCAGCATTACACTAGGGAAACTAGTACATCACTTCACATGCCTTTGCAGTGATGTTGGGTAAGGGTACTTTTTTGAAGGGAGTATTGCCGTGAACTTATAAGGTAGAATCTATATTTACAGACAAAATGTGATAATTGAAAATGTACACTTCATAGAGCCGTAGATGTAATGCGTGTCGTGATATCCATATATGAGATTAAAAACAAATAATAAAGTTTGGACATCCATTGAGTTACAGATAAGTCTCTCAAACACCTTTGAAAACAAGTGGCTTAAAGTATGGCTAAAAACATCTTTTTAGTTTTCTGACAAATGCCAAAAAAGACCTTGTTTTGTAGAGGTTTTCTTAACAGAAGATAGAAATGTTGCAGGCAAGAGATAGGAATGAAGCCAGAATACCTGCTATGGTACCAGCTTTCTAGAGGAACTGTCAGAAGATGCTAACCAAAAGATCTTTCCATTGGATGCTGCATGATGAGGGAAAACTTGGCAAAGGTAACAGAGGAGGGATACACAAGGAACTAAGGTACATCAGGTTGTGATTTCTGCAGTCAGAGCTTCAGATGTTTGAGTTTGGTAATTGTGGGTGTTAGGTGTTTCTTAGAGGAAAGACACCAGTAATTTTCAAATGGATTTTTAAAATTAATTTTTATATTAAAATACTCTTTAATATATTTTTATATGGTTACATGCATTTCTAATCAGAAGCTTGCAAGTATTTAGCTCTGGATAATTACAGTTCATGTGTATATATAATATTTTTTACCAGAACTTAATTCCCTACCCTGTAAATCTCTGTGGCACATATCCAAGGGCAGTTGCAGTGACAACTGAGTTTCCCAGAAGAATGATTGAATAGGGGGAAAACTGATAGAAGACTATGGCAGTAAACTGTAATACTGTCACAGCCTCCCCTCTCCACCTTCGTCTTTAAGGAATGGTTGGTCATTCAAGTCACTTTACCCTATTCTTACATCTATTAAACAAATGTCTTTAAAAAGACAATTCAGGCAAACTATTTGCTTGAAGTGGACAAAGGTAGAATCAGGAAGGATAGGGCTTAGCAGGGATGGGTCTCTTCCAGGAAAAAAATAACTTTCCATATTTTTTTTTTCCTCAGACTTAAATGTTTATTTGCAGTCGTATGTTTTTCAATACCTTCCCACTGCAGGTTTTGTGAGCTTACATGTGTGTTTTTATCCTGTTGAGTTTGCTCTGAGATATTCTTTGTGCTATTAGTCTCTTTTTTTCTTTTTTTTTTTCTTTTTTCTCCTTCTTTAATAGGAGAGACTGGTTTCATTGTGTCCTGCTCTCTGTACGGCAGTGTCTAGGTGAAGCTTTTTCATATTATGTTGCCCAGATGGGATAGCACCATTTAGGGAACAGGGGATGTGAGGATCCTGTTGGAAAACATGCTCTTAATTATTTTGAATTCTTCTCAACATGTGTATTTCATCTTGAATTACAATGGGTACAGTGTTCTTTTCATAAGAGTAAAGACATCTCCATTTGTAGTCAGTCTTCCTTGATGGTATCATGGTAGGACTTAAGCAGTGTTCACTATATACTCACTATTTTATATTTGAATGGTATTTTGGATGCAAAAAGAAAAAAAAACCCATCCCTTGTTTTTACACAGCGTGTATTTGCATTTGAAGTGTTACCATGAAGTGGTTGTATTATGAGCTCAGTGTTCATGCCAGTAGATTTTAATTAAGAAGTTGTTCTTTCAGAAGATGAAATTCTAATTAAATCTCATTGGTTCGCTAGTAGCAGAAGGGTTTAAAAGTTAAGGTGATGGTTTGCTTATTAACAGAGTTTTTTTACATCATATTCTAGTTTTCCTTAGCACCAGAACAATTTTCCATGACTTACTGGCACCTGGATTACAAGTGGGATCAGAGGAACAGATGCAGAGTAACAGGTGGCATTCTGAACCCATTACAGGAAAAGTGATGCTTTTGTTGCAGACTGAGGAGCACTCTCCTATTTAAGAACTTAAATTATGTTCAAATGTTTAGAAAATAACTTGTAAGAAATTCTGTTGAACTTGACATGAAAAAAGTATGAAATGAAGGCTTCCGTGTTTTCTTCATGTGATCTATAGATGATCTGCTGAAGTCATGGCTTCCCATGCCTGCTTAGAAAACTGTTTAACTGTTTTATGTGCCTAGCTGCTCATAGATATATGACGGTTGCCATGACTTAAATCTAAGGCACTATTCCCAAACAGCAGAGAAAGACTCCTGTGTGATTTAAAATTCTTTGTTTAAACCTGCTTGCCTATTCTCCCTCTGATTTACTTGGATTCAGCAGTGCTTTTGCCTTGTTTCTTTGAAGGAATAACCACAGTGTTGACAATGACGACACTGAGCATCAGTGCAAGACATTCACTGCCAAAAGTATCCTACGCTACTGCCATGGACTGGTTCATAGCGGTCTGCTTTGCCTTTGTGTTCTCTGCTCTCATTGAGTTTGCTGCTGTCAACTATTTTACTAATATTCAAATGGAGAAAGCCAAAAGGAAGACGGTGAAATCCCTCCTTGAATTTCCAGTTGCTCCAATACAAAGAGAAAGAAGTACAGAAGAGACACTCATGGTACGTTTTCAATTTACACTAATATTTTTGATCATTTTGGTCGTGTTCCTCAGTAAAAACAGGCCTCTCACTTCCTCCCAGGCTCCCTCTGAGCTAACAAGGCAGTGTAGGTCAGCATAATGGAGACTAATGCTGCACTGTATTCAATGATAAAATCCTGTAAAATGTTATTTAATTCTTTCTTGCATGATTGGATTAACACAGGGGAGAGGAGGAGGTCGTGTCTGTCCATATCTGCAGTATTTATATTATTATTATTATTTCTGTATTTAGCTGCGTTTTGGTGAAGGTCAGTTAGGATGGGTATGTTTAGGAAAATATCTTTCCCTTTGCACATTGATTCTAATTGACTGATTATACAGACCATGATATTACAGATAAGGACAGCATGTTATCTTATGTGGCTAATGTCTTTAATGAATCGAAATATGCAGTTCTACCTTGGAGCATTTTTGTAGACATCACCGTTCTCTGCTCATTGCATGTATCGCCTATCTAGAGTTATATTTCTTCATCAGTTACAATTTCAGGAACTTTTGAAGAGTGATGGATGAAACCTTTGTGTCCACCATAGATATCATTTTTATGTAACTTATGCATCTTTGCACAGGAGCTCACCTCAACTCCGTAATAGGTTTTGGGGCTCTGTTTAACAAAACAATTTCCAGCTTCCATAGCGCTTTGGATTAAGCGTGACTTGTGTGGTAGCTATCTTAGTGTGCAGACCAGTTAATAAAGACTTGATCTCATTTCCAGTTGAACTCACCAGTGATTCTCCTTTCCTCCCTTTTCCCATTCCCATACGCTGACTAGCTCCTGCATTACGCCTTTTATTCATGAGACACCTAGCTAACAAAGTTATTATGGCACTTGCACCAGCCGTGCGGTAGGCTAGTAATTCCCAGCCATGCTTGACTCTCTTGGCAACACCACTCAAGCAGTAAGATGTTGACAGCAGCATTGTAATTTAGTCTTCCTGTCAGGCTGACTTTCTAATTTCCTTTGGCTGAGCTGTGACTTAAGAACTGCTGTTTTAGGCTAACTCTTGGTAATTTTGTCTTCTGTCTCTTTTCACATCTCATTTGTCTCCTTCCCTATTCATCTGCTCTTTTTTGCCTCCCCACCCCTTCCATTTGATACCGTTGCTCAGCTGCTGTCCACCCACTTCTATTTTTCTTCATCTTCTTTGCTCTCCTACCATAGATCATTACTGTTTTCAATCTCCTGACTGTTGTTCTGTTAGCTCCCATTTCTGCTTAAAAGGATAGATGTGCTCCTGAAGAGTTGGTTACACATGTCACTCCTTTGACTAATAGTAAGAGACAGGAACAAGAAAAAGTCTGTTTATAGTAGTGTGTAGTTTGCCTTGTACATAGAGGTATTAGTGCCAGTAGTTTATGCTAAGCTTCTTGATTATACAACATGCGGTATGGTATAGTATCTTGGGCGCTCCTGAGGAAAGTTAATAAATACTGCTGTTGGTGAGAGGTTTTACTTGGGTCCATAGGACAATAAATTACATAAGAACAATTTCATCCTAGGTTTATTAATAAGATTTGATTGAAAGAAAAGGAAAAAGTAGTTTTCTCGGGTAGCAATGATGAAAGCTTAAAACTGTTTTGATTCATGATCAGAATTGCTTTAACTCAGTCTTGTATCATGCTTAGCCATTTACACACATTTTGGAGAAACTTCTTTTTCTCTCTGTTTTGCTTTTTTCCCCCCTCTTTTTTCTTGGTGGTTGTTTTTTTTGTTTTTGTTTTTGTTTTTGTTTTTGTTTTTGTTTTTGTTTTTGTTTTTTTTAAACACAGAACACATAGAGCTTCACTCAACTTGCAAGCTAGGTAAAATGAGATGTGAACAGTTCTATTCCACATCTTAATGAATGCCCCTGTGATAGATGTTGTCGTGTGCTTACAGGTTTGGGGATCTTGAAAGCACTTAAGGGAGAAATCTACTTTTTTGAAGGGTTACACTTTAATGTTATGAGTATGTAAAAGAGTGATAATGTTGATTGTAACTTGAACTGGGGTTTTTTTTATGGCTTTTTCTCCAATTATGACTATGCTAAGACTTGAGTCTTTGCTCTTCCAACACAGGTGTTCAGGGTGAGCCCACAGATACTGTTATGAAGGCTTAGCTATTGTGCAGTCCTTTCCATGACTAAAGAATTACTTCTGTCCTCATCTTCTGCTGCGCAGAACAGAAGCTAATATGTCCCTTAGACTCTGTTTTCCAACCTGACGTAATACAGTCCTTCTCCTTAAAATTTTAGTTTTGCTTATAAAAGGCTAATCTAGAATTTTCTTATGCCTTATTATGAATCTGATTTTTTTCCCCTACACATACACTGTCTAATCAGTGCTGATTTACCAGAGATAACAGAATTTCAGCTTCCCTGGGAGTTTGTGGTGCACGAAGAATGAAGGACAATAGCCTGACTGTAGGATGTAATCTGTCAGCATTGTTTCTTAACATAAAGACTACAAGTTTTATCTTCATAGCTTAATGATAGGCTTTGATTTCTTAACCCAGTTAGTGTTTCAAAAAAAAGTCTGTACTATGTTGCCACTATTGTGCTAGAAATTCTGTTGTTAGTAATACAATTGCCAGAGCTGAAGGAAAAATTTCATTTTAAACTTGAAACTTTTTTTCACACAGACTTTATCTAATCTGGTAAATTTGCCAGTCTCCCAAAATTAAAAATTTTCATTTAGCCCAGGGAGGAAGTGTTGTAAATTAGGAAAGAAGATGCCTGAATACCTAAACCCTATAGCTCTTTCTGGTGCATATCTTACCATTTGCAGCCTTCTTTGGATCTTCTACTAATTGGAAGGAAAGATCCCTCTCTTATGTCTGTTAGCCCTGTACTTTTGGCTGCCTTGAAATGGCATAAAGCTGGCTGTGCTGGCTTTTCATAATTTTGGTCTTATCTGTGTAGGTTCCCTGAAAAGAAGAAAAATGCAGAGCAATTGAGGCTGTTAAGGAAAACAACCAAGGTGATAATTATACTTTTAAATGAGGATTTTTTATTATAGGCTGTTGATTCTGCATTATTCACTGTATGGTTACGCATATTTGATTTTTTTTTTTTTTTTTGGTCATCCAGTAATTTGGTGGGATTGTCCTAGAGTGGTTCTAGGAGGGAGAAAGTTGGGCTATGAAACTGGATTCCCTGTAGAACATGGGAATTTTACTATCTGATAGTACTAGAAATTAGGCATATTGATAGTAAAGTTTGGTAAAATAAAGATAAATTGCGCATAGTTGGAAGTCCCTTTTTGACATGCATGTGTCTGACCAATTTCTGACCATAGAATTAAAGTGGATTTTCTATATTGAATTAGTTCATATATTACACTAATTAGTATTCTTGGTGGTGGGTTGTTCTTTTCAGTCAAAAACACTTTTGCAGTTGTCTTTGATCAAAGGCAACTCCTATCATTATGATCAAATAATTTGGGATGTGTTCATTCATATTATGTATTTCTTCAGCCCAACCAATATGCCTTTACTGTAGCAAACATATATGCCTTTCTAAGTTATTCTTTTGTGTAATTATATTTACTTTTGTTGGAGCTACATGGTGAGTGTGACTGATCAATATATTGATTATAGAAAGCATCAGATGAATTTTGGAGGCTAGCCAAGTAATCTGAACTGTGGTGATTCCAAGAAAAAATCCCGATGTCAAGCTAATTTACTGGGCTGGGGGTGGCAGGAGTGAGCCTGTAGTACCTGCGAATGCAGTGTGTGCTCCTCTATCACTCGATTTGGTCTTAGCCATGGTATTATTTGACCTCCTCCCCCTTCCTGCCCCATTTCAACTCTTTCTTCTTGTTACCTATAACTTTCTGATCCAAATTTAATGTGTTTGTGTAAGGAGTGCAGTTCTTCAGTAGACATCACATGAGTAGGACCCAAGCTTGTTGGAGATCTGCCTTGAGCTCACAAAGGACTTGGACAGCCTCACTCATCCCTTCTGTCAGGCACGGTGAAATAGTACTGGAGTCTCTTTAAGCCAAGACAGATGACTTACACAATGGTCCCCTGTGATATCCTTGCCTTGGAAGCAAGTTAAAATGCTTTCAGGTTAGAAGGAATGAACCTGTCTCTAAATGTTGCAAACTCCTTTCTTTAGTAAAAGCAGAAGTGTTGTTGCAAGTCAGTGTGTGATGGAAATGAATGATTTATAGTTTGTTATTGGACTCCTGAGTCTATCTTTATGCTTCTGCACTATTTCCTTTTCACTGTATTCTCATGAAGTTTCTTTTCAAAGATCTACCCAATTTTGGAGATGAAGAATGCTACTGAAAAATAGCCTTAAAAAAATAGGCTCCTAAACACTGTTAGCATGAGCTTCAACCTCAGCTGTTTGTTAAGAGTGTGAAACTTGAAAAAACAGGTCAGGCTCAAACGAACCTTTTGAATGGAATAATTTCTTCAAACTTGGTCACAAGTACATGGTAACTCTCGAACTTTTTTCCTCTTTCCTGAAGCTAGTTAAGTGTTACATTGTCTTGAGTAAGTCCCATTGCATCTAATGGAGGAACTCAAGGGTCAAACTCTTCAGTGCCATGTAGATGCACACTCCTCTCCTCACCAGGAGGATCCACAGTGGGGTGATATGTGACTGACATGTGCCTGACAAGTTTACAAGAAACATTGTCATGTGGGCAACCTGCATACATGCTTTCATGGGATGAAGATGTATTTTCTATGATGGGGAATACTTGCCTTTTAGCATATGATGGACACACCTCAAGTTACATGATGGAGGCGCAGGGAGAGCAGAGATCCTTTAGAAGCATTTGGTGAACAAACGTCTGGAGCAATTAATCTATCTCATGTCCAACTCTGTGCCCTGTCTCAGGACTTCCAGAGCAAAGAAGTTCTGATGGGCTGGGTACAATCCAGAGGCTGTAGTCTGGATAATTACTTTTTTTGTTTGTTCGTTTGCTTCTTTGTTTGAGGTTTTTGTGTGTGTGTGTGTCATGTGTCTAAGACCTAGACTGTAAGTGAAAGTGGAAATTTTAACCTTTAAACCAAAACTGCTTTTTGAATGTGTAGCCATATAATGGAGAGGTGCGTAAAATATACCATCTCTAGAGTAGTACTTGAAGGTACTGGGAAGTGCATTTGCCACTTAATTTATTTACTTCTTCCTTGGACTAGTAGAAAAATACCTTCCCCTGTCCCAATAAATAGAGCAGTGGAGTTAAACGCATTTTGCACAGATGTGGAGGGAGGTATCTGAAGAGCAGGCAGATTGTACTGGTGGTACTTGGACCACAAGATGTGATGGTCTGTTTGCTGAACTCCTTATGTGGATGCATAGCCTACCTCCTCTGTGTGACTTGAATAGTCCTGCAGTTGGAACAGCATTTCACTTTTTAAATATAATAATAATTTTTTGCTGCTTCACTACTTCCACACTGCCTAGGGTGCTATGGTTTGGGTTTTTTTAGGGCACTGGCATTTAAAACTCGGATCCTGATGAAGGACTTCAGGCTCAAGAAATGCATAGAGTTTGTGCAAGTACAAGGACAGGACCATACAAAGGGAGGCTGCTGTGCCATGGGAATAATTTCTTTGACACGTCAACAATTTTCTGTCACTCTAGTTTCTTTAGTCAACGTTTTCACTGTCACTGATTTACAGTCATAATATGCTGGCATCATGTTTGAGTAGGATGAGAGTAGATGCAGGTCATAAACAACTGGCACATCTCATACTGAACGCTATTTGAAAAATAGGAGAGAATGACTACCTGGGGTAAGGCTGCAGTGACTTAGTGGGTACTTTGAATATTTGGATACCTGAAGACAGAATAGATCCAAAATTGTTCGTAAAATGTTTTATAAGCTGTGATGCTCAGGGACAATGTTTTGTGGCATATTTCCTTTTTTTTTTATTTATTTTTTATTTTATTTTTGGGGAGTTCTTTTTTTTGATTGCTTGTTTGATTTTGTTTGTGGTTTGTTTCTGTTTTTCTTTGATTTTTGTTTTTTACTGGGTTCACTAGACTTATCCTACCCAGCAACTGGCAAAACTCACAATGTATAAAGCTAAATATGTGCCCAAACTATATGATTGGGACATTATATGGGGTGTACAATTTAAAATGGTTTTCTTAATATTTCACATAGTATGTCTTTCTAAATAGCACAAATTAAAATGCTATATTAAAAAAGTTGATCTCTTTCCAAGAAGCTGATATTGGTCTATCTTTAACATGGTTGAGTTGTGGAACAGTTTTACACTGGAAGTAGAAACATTTGTCTACTGCAAAGTGAGCAGAGTAATTACTGGAAGTATGCAACGTAGTATTAGTTTTGGGGCTGGATTCTGCCACAACGTAACTGTGATATAAACTCCATTGAATTCTAAAATTCTGTTGTGATGAAGGTAAAAAATGGCCGGGTGTTGATAAAACGAACATAAGTGTTGGAATTCAAAGTTGGGGAATGAATTTTTTTCTTAGAGTCAAAAAGTTTTTTGTTTGGGTTTTTTGTTTCTTTAGGTTTGTGGGGCTTTTTAATATGTGCAAAAAAAGCAGGAGTTTAATTTCAACACCTGCTTTAAACTAAACAAGAAATCCTGCTGGAGTGCTATCTCCTCCAACCCTTATTAGGAAATGGGGTAATTGCTCACTCTGCAATTTTATTAAGTATTATAATAAACTACCACAATAGTAGGCAAGGGAATGTGAGAGATATGCTCAGCTGTTATTCATCTGATGCGCAAGTACCTGACAGTTTTTACTGTGGTTACTGGAAGACTTAATTTAAATGGTATTAGGATAAGGCTTTTATTTTGAAAACCAAAGCATAGCTCAGTAATGTCAATCTTTTAAGTGGTTATTCTAGAAAGTACTACACCCCATTGTTTTTAATTTTTAGAATATGCTTAAGTGCCTTTCTCTGTCATCCTGCTGATCTGCTGAAAACAGACGCTCTTTATGAGCGTCATTAGAATAAGGAATACAATCCTGTTTAGCATGAAAATAACTTTTATTACTAGTGTCAGTTGCAAGCATTAAACAAGGTCTTGTACTGATCAAATTGCAATTTCTTTCCTTTTTTTTTTTTTTTTTTTTTTACATGCAAACATTAAGTACTCAAAAAAAAAAAAAAGTGGTAGCATTTCAGAAACACCAAGTCAGAGTAAAACTGTAGGGTGGCAAGGGTAAGATTTGCATTATCAGGGATGCTGAACAATCTGAAAATTGTCAAGGAGTTTATAGTTTTCCCTGTGATGATGTATTGGGTTTGCATAGAAAGGTTTTGGTACAAGGAGGGGCTACAGGGGTGGCTTCTGTGAGAAGCTGCTAGAAGCTTCCCCTGTGTCTGACAGAGCCAATGCCAGCCAGCTCCAAGACGGACCCACCACTGGCCAAGGCCAAGCCCATCAGCGCCTCTGTGATAACATATTTAAGAAGGGAAAAAAGAGTTAGAGAGGGCTTTTGCAGCCAGAGAGAGGAGTGAGAAGATGTAAGAA